>APFE031458230.1:33142-80039 GCA_000404065.3 Pinus taeda | reverse complement strand
AGCGAGGAGCGAAGATCCACCTACTACACATCAACACAGAAGAGCTGCCACGGTCAACTTCCATATCAAGTGAGCGAGGCACCAGCGAGATCGAGGGTTCACCTTTCTCTTGGATGGCTAGATGCACGTGCATGGTACTAGTGGACTACTCTTTTGAGTAGATCTTATTATTTGTTTTCTTCCCATGTTTCGGGGACGAAACATGCTAAGGGGGGTGAATGTTATGTACCTAGGGGGGTAATATGGGGTACCGAGGGAGGTATCCAAGGTAATAATGTAATAATGGGATGGGCCATAGTAATAAATAAGGTGGTTAACCCATGTCATGTAAGGGACCACAAGTAGTTAATAATAATGTAATGGGCCCATGGTATTAGTTGATGGTATGAGTAAACCATGGTATTGATGCATGGTATTGTATGTATGAGGCCTATATAGAGGCTAGAGACTCCACATGGAGGGATATGAAGATGAAGAGAAATAGTCTTGTATGAACAAGCATATGGCTTGTGGAGTATTCTCCTTCCTTAAGGAGTGAATGTATGGTGTTGCCCTACCTTAAGGGTTTGATAATAAAGAATCATTTTATCTTGTTCTTGGGTTTATTTGCATTATCTTATATTTTCATATCAGATCTATAATATCTTGGGTTAGATCTACAACAAGTGGTATTAGAGCTACAACAAGTGGTATCAGAGTTACAACACATGTCCATCCAATTTCAGTTTAGAAATTTCTCCATGATCTAATTATCTTGCTCTGTAGTGCCTTCTCTGCCAAAGAAAAACCATATCCAGCAATATACACTCTTATACTCCATAGCCCAATGGACTAAACTTCTCAGACTTTCACCCTTGTTTTATTGAAAATCATCATCCAACAAACTTAAAACAAAATCCTGTACATCATAACTTGCCTAAAATACTTTAAAACAAAGCTAAATTATAAAGAGAGATCCCTCTCTGGATGCATATTGGCTAGAAACTGCATCTAGCCAATTCCCTGAGTGATAACATCATTGGCGACTCCACTGGGGAATTGAATGATTGTTTGTTGTTACTATTGTCTAGTTTCTAAAACTATAGATGGAGCCTGAAGTTAGCCAGGTAGCCTTTAAAAATGTTTTTCTATGCAATCAGAGGAGTAAATAAAAGCTACTTCAGTCAATCTCTAGTCTAGTTTTAGGCTTTAAACAACTTTCTCAAACATTTGATTAATTTCCTTGTTTCGAACATACCTGAAGGAAGGCCAAATGCCTTCTATATTTCAAAGGCTCCTTTCAAAATATTGCCAAAACTTGTATCCTTCAAATATTTCCAGAAAATACCAAAAAATCTACTTGTAGAAGTTGGCTCTAAAGAAGAAATCTCGTTACACTAGGTCAAACCCAAACCCTAATCCCCCACTTATTTTTGACAACCCTAAGAGCCTTAGAAAACCTCAAAATCAAAAGAGTTCTGCTGATTCAAAATCTGAAACACCTCAGTAGAAACCTATCCAAACTCAACTTACTACTGGAAAATCACAAGCCCTTTCCCCTAGCACTGTAGCTTCCCCTAGTTCACCATCATCACTCCAAAACCTCTTTTCCACTCCCCCATCTACAGCCCATACTTCAACTGTAATCCCTGTTCTTCCAGTTGTAGCATTTGTCCCTGTAAATATGGCAAACCAATATGCTCCCTTATAATTACCTGCAAATCCAGGAGCTATGCCTTAGGATTACCAAAGAAAAATCACCTATTTTGATGGTGTTGATACCTACACAGCACAACAACATACAAAGAAAATGGCAGACTATTTTGAGAATTATGAAATTGATGATGATGATGTCAGGATGAAGATCTTTGTCCAAAGTTTAACTGGTGCTGTTAGGGCCTGGTTTAGGGCACTCCCTGCAAATACCATTGCAAATCCAGAATCCCTTTATCAAACTTTCCTAGTTACTATTGGGCTTACGAGTTACTATTTCCTTGGTGATTTAGATGCTCATCATCCAAATATTTTGAAGAGAGGGAGATTTCACAATATTTTCTTTATATATATATAAACTTTGTATCGCATTACATATTTAAAAATATAATATTAAACAATCAATTAATAATGGCATCTTTCATAATAACTATGAGACCAAAAGGTCAAAAATTAAACATCAAAATTGAAAAATCATTTAAATAAATATAAAAGTAATCCAATTTTATAAGAGGAAAATAATTACATCAAAAGTGTGCCTATTTCAAATAGAACTTCTAGAATTTTAAATTGAATTATTTGTAATTATTAGGTGGATGGTATAGATTTAACCTCATGAAACATTCATAGTAAATGTTTATAGGCATCCAATCCATAATAAGCATCAAAGTGGCTTACCTCATATACATATGAAGTTTAATATATATATATATATATATAATATATTATATATATATATATATATATATATATTAATTATATTAGTTTAAATGATTATTATTATTGTTAATTATAAAAATAATTATTATATAAACTTAAAAAATAGCAAGTTATTATATAATTTGCGTGATAACTAATTGTGAAAAGTAAATAATGATCATAAATATTAGAAAATTGATTAAATTAATCTAATTTTAATTTTCAAGATTATGGAATGTGATTAAAAAAACAAAATTGATTGACTATGAAAACTCAAAAATGATGAAAACAAGTATATTAAAAAATAGAGATGTTCATATGATAATACATCATTCTTAATATGTGTTGTGAAAAGATGCAAGTGAATTAAAAAAATAAAGAGTGAATGCATAATGAGGCCATATATAATTACTAAGTATAAATTCCAGAGTTATAAAAACATGTTAAAAATATAAATTATTGCTTAGTAAAAATTCACTTATCTCATTGAATGTATTAAACGTTATTTTCCTAGATTGATAAACACTATTAATTTGGAACTTTGATGAACACTATTAGTTTGGAAATTCACAAAGGGAGTTTACCAAAGCTTATTATTCCTTTTGTTTGTGACTATTAATCTTGCTAAAGAAAATGCAAAAATATGGTCTAATATTAACTTGAATGTTTAGATAATAAATAGTGATAATACTAAAGCTTCACATATGGAAGCAATCAACTTATTTGAGTATATAACATAAAGTGGATGGGCATGAATAATGGAGTGGAGGTAATTTATGGATACCCTATCCTAGATAGTGTGTTAAATACTTTTGGATGAATAGTAGATGTGATATAGTAAACATATGTTTTGAATATTTTAACAGTTTACTAATGAGATGAATGGGTATGTAGTATTTTTGAAATTGTTTATATGTTTTTCTTTTTATTAATGTTATAATAGAAATGGATTAATGGATAAAGTTGTGTGAAGTATATTATGGACTTTAGTGGCTATAACATGTATTTTATTGCAATAACATGTATCCCACAATTTTATTTATCGATTCTATTTATCAAACATGTTTTTTAGGGAACAATTTCTATGAAAATTATACTTTTTTTTTCCACTTATATAAATTGGTTAAAAAAATTACAATTTTCTTTTCCTTTACAGCAATTTACTTTTATTTTCTTATATTTCTGCCATGATGGGGGTGTAAACCTCAAGGCCATTAATTGAGGAATGCGGTTTCGACACCCACTTGTCCATTACAGGAGATGTCGTGGTGCACAGAGGTCAGCTTGCATGCCCTGGCCAATCTATATCTTGGGCTCTTATATATGGGCATGCTCTTACAATTTGCATGCATTATATAAATTTTGAGGTCTAAAATATGCCTAAAAAAAGGTACAACAAAAATAATCTTTATAAAAACCAATAGGATTCAATATGACAGTGTCAACCATAGGGATGATTCACCATTTTTGGAGTAAAAATGTTAAAAACCCCAAAAAAAAAAAAAAATTACATTTTTAACTTGTATTTCAAGTTATCTCCCTATGGTAACTAGAGAACTCGTTGGATGCAAAACTTAATTCCTTAGCCAAGGAGTAACCATGTTGCATAATTTCAATGGACCCTGCTAAACAAAAACTGAGAAATACATTAAAAACATTATTGCAATCAATATTTTTCATGTAGTAGGGTAAATTTGAAGTATGCAACATGGGTACTCCTTGAAGGAGGAATTAAATTCTACATCCAATTTGAGTAAAATCGTAGGGAGATGATTTGAAAAAGTACTTTTTTTCCTTCCCTCTAAAATTTGATGATGTAATCTAATATTATTTTATAATATTCCTTAGGAGGCCCATTTTAGACCTCAAATTTTCTCTAATGGCAGATTAGTGTTGCATAGAGCAATAAGCGTGAAACAATCTCCTCCCCTCGTGCCCCTACCTTATATTACTGGAAATTTTTGTTTGGTCATCCTTAAATTGGCTCATAATGGAGGGAGAGGTTTTTAAATGTTGTCGCATCAGTGTTGGTGATTTTCCATCTGAGGAACTGAGGGTGGAAGGTCTACAATTTGTGGTAATGGTGTGTTTCTTGTGGAGGGGTATCATGAAACATTTCTCCTAGTCAAGGGTGGCAAGGGAATATTTCCCAGTGGGAATTTTTATGATGTTTATGCTGAGTATATCCCAAGGTAACCTTTGTTGCAGTAAATCATTCTTTGCAATTTTTTTGCACAATTCCAAACGAGGTCTAGTCTTTGAGTTGTTGGTCATTCTCTCAAGTTTGAATCCCTTGGTTGAGGAATATACAAGTGTCTCATTCGCTTACCCTATCTTATGTTAATTGGGAAGATCAGTGATAAATTCAATTCATGGGACTATAATCCTCTTTTCAAGAGGACCAATTTCGACTATTGAAGCTCTCAATTTGGATAAGGGAAATTATATTTTTTAGTTAAAATCCACATGTGCTTGAGAAAAGGACTGGTTGGCCAAAATATAAATTGGAAACCCATTGATGACTATAGATATAGGTCAAGCGACCCTGATTTAGACATCACTATGATGATCATTCTTTTTTCTTTCGTTTCTCTCCCACAATTTGAAATTTGTTCTTGGAAGTTCACTCAACAGGTCTTAGATTGTAGAGTTTGAAGCTTCAAGTGTGTTTAGGGTTTTTATTTCCGGCCGTAGGCTCATGCATGCAGTTGGTTGGTTTAAGTTGCATGCACATTTCTCTTTGCATGTGGTTGGGAGCTAGGGTTTAAGTTTTAAAGTTGACCGCAAATTTCATCAGTTGATCACATATTTCATTAGTTCACTACAAATTTGGTCAATTGACCACAAAGGTCAGTAGTTGACCACAAATATTAACAATTGGTCATAGGCTTCTAACCTAGGGTTTTCATTATTAACATTGTTAGGTTCATCTCATGGATGTTATTTATTTGATATTATTTGACACGATTATAGTTGAAGATATGGATCATTCTAATATCTTTTGCTGATTCATTCAATGACAATCTAATAAGAAGAAGAATTTGAAATGGTTTTCTTAATAGTTGGTTTCACCTTGGCCTCTAACCAATCCTGGTGTCTCTATGTATGAATGTTTTTCTTCTATTGTTCCTTTATGTTCTGTTGCATTGATGATGATATTGTTCATTTTATATAATTGCATATGTTGCTAAATAATGTTGTAAAACTAAATAATGATATGAATTTCTGGGGTGAATATAATATATAAACGAAGAAATTCAATTATCTAAAGAAAATAATAATATAGCCCTAACAAAATTTAACATTGGGTGAAATTTGGGCTAAAGAAAATTCATTAAAGATCACCCCTATGAAAACACCTTTGTTGGAAGCAAGAGAAGATGGTGGAGACCTAAGAATGGTAGGGTTTGAAGAAACCCTAGGAAATTTGACTATTAGGGTTTGATGGATATTATGAGGTTATGGTTTGGAAGAAACCATACTATGAAAAAAGTTTGAGATACGCAATTTAGAAACCTAGTATGATCAAAGTGAAGATTTTCTAGCACTTGTGATAGGATCATTGTAACCATAGATGTGATAGTCTTATTTAGGCCTAATTACTCATGAAGTTGGTTGAAATATAATGAAGTCAACAATGTTAAACGGATAATGGAAAATAATGGCCCTTGAAGGTTGGTTCAAAGGGGAGATGATCATGTCTCATTGAAGATAAGTACTTTTTTTTATTTATTTATGTTACTTCTTCATGTCTTTACTTTTTTTTTTTTAGATTTATTGATCAGACCATTGATTATACTTCATGCATATATATTAGAGTATTTAGATACTTCTAACCTCCTAGAGAGATGTGATAAGTGGATCCTTCTTGAGGATCGTCTAAGGTGCAGGAAATTATGGCTAGTGTAGGAGGACAAGAGATAGTATTGGAAAAGCAATGAGGCATTTGATGAAAATTTGACAAAGTACTTGAGCTGGAAATGTCAAATAAGAAGGGGCAAAGGTCTCTGAATGTTATAAGGTATGTATACTATATTGTTTCAGGTGCAATATCGGATGGAAAGGTAAGCCCTAAGGTATGATGATAGCATCACCTTCACAAATGGCCCATGCAAGCATATTAAACTCAGTTTGATTTATGGTACATGTGATATATTAGTGCACTTGATATTAGGAATGCATATTACATTTCAGACATGATGGATTTCTTGATTTTATAAAGTAGGATAGATACATTGATTTTTTGATATATGGTGACTTGATAGTATTGTTAATCGTTGTGATAAGCATGCTAACCATCATGATAAAAGTGTAACAATAACATTGATATCTAGGATATCCTTGTTGACCTTGTTGAGGTTTTAATAAGCTTAGTAAATTGCGCAATGTGATAAATTTTAATTCCTTGAGTTGATGGTTGAGTAATATGATAAATAAGTGATGTAGTGATTATAATCTTTAAAGTATGATAATACACCTGTTAGTTTCCCTAATCATATGTCTCTAACCCATAATAAAAGTTTGATGTCATATTCATATGCTATGATAAAGCGGGTGACGCTAACATGTTATGACAATGATGAATATATTTTTTAGAACATGATATATTTTCATTGCATAATGTAACAATTTTTTTGATGCATGAAAGTATTATGATAGACAGGTTGATGTCTTGATTAATATTGACTAAAGTGACTTCCCATTTAGATGAAGAAACTCTCCATAATTATAAGAAGAGCTTCAGCGTAAATCACATGAAAAAGACCTTTGTCGACGCGTTTCGAACCAACTAGTGTGGTTCATCGTTAGAACTTATGAACAAACTCTCCATAAGTTCCCTACACCTATTATCATTTGCATTAAATGTAAGAAGATTATTTATTGTTGATGTAATATTTTTCGACATAAATAAACAAGTATCTAATGGTGTTGGTCTAGAGAAAATTCGGGTACGAGAAAAAATATTTCTCCTAGTTTAAGCCCCAACCACACGCATGAAGGCTTCATAATGTGATTATAAGCATCCCAACCACACTGATGAAGGTGTATGGGTGAGTTTGTGCCTGTATGATACAACAACTAAATCCCTATGCATAAAACCAAGGGAACACCTGGAGTATGACAGTCCTACATCTATGGAGCAGAGAATAGAAAGTCCTATGAGGAGGGAAGTTCGAATGTTTGACTTACTATAGAGAATGTGAATGTGCCGAATAAAATTGTGTTTGTAGGGGACTAGAATATGCATATTATTATGTTATTTTGATTCGATCATTGAAGTTAGTATATGTCATTATTTGACAACAATTACAAGGGTTTGACAAGATTTCGATTAACAATTTAATATAGATGAGATGTATTGGAATTTTGATGTGATGCTTGATAGTCCATAGATAAGTTTTGACTTATGGATTGATTGAATTTAGTGATAAAAAATAAAGTTTTAATTTGATAATTGATGATTTTCCTTTATGACAGTTTTATGCAGGAATGCTAAATTTTAGTGATCAATTGGTATTCAATATTGATTTTTTATTGGAATCATTGGCTTTGGAATACTATTTGAAGTAAAAAAAATTGTTATTTAGTATGCAATAATCTCATAATGAATGCATGAAACTTATATGACTTATCCTTGCCATCTAATGAAGAAAATAATTCATATTGTGATTATATGTGTGGCCTGATGGAGTTTTATATACCTTAATAACAATTTGTTGACACGAAAATAGAAGAATTCATAACTTGGTAGTTCAATTTGAGCTCTACCTGATACCTAGTATGAAGAGTTTGTCATAGTGATATTGGTAAAAACTTTATGGCTTTGATATTAGTTTTCATTTAGCATCTAAGGCTTGATAAGTTGAATTAGTTGATTTGAATACACAATGTTATGAGTGTTATGATTGAAGAAAGCATTATATAAAGAAAGTTCATTTAGCGTGATATGTCTCCATTGACAGTTTCCTAATGAAGCCAGGAATATTTGTCGATCCAAACCTCTACTTCAAAAGTGGTCCAACGTATGACTTTGATTTCAGTTTTATATGGTGGCAGCATATTCTTGATATGTAATGAGCCTTTGATGATCAAAGTAAGAAGGACTAGGCCTCTAAAGATTGAAATGAAGAATCATGGCATGATAAATTAATTTTTTAAGTTTGGAAAACAAAATCTATATCATAAAGTTATTGAATAGTTTTTGGAAAGTGGAATTGAAAATCCTTGCAGACTCTGATTGAATTTCAAAAAGTTATGAAGAGATATTGTTGAACCTACCTTGGCAACCCACAATTGATCAAAGCATTCAAGGTCCATGTGAACATCCATCTGTATACATATGCTTTGCAAAGAATTACTTAAGTCAATTTATGATTGAGCCACTTCATGCACATTGGGTTTCCACTAAGCATCCTTTAAGATATTTTCATGGGACGATAAATTTTTGGTTTGAAATATTCTTCCTACAATATATGAATGCATGTATGTAGTAAATTGTTTAGGATCATTATTGATGAGATGAGCACATCTAGGTGCTTCTTTAGCATGAGAGATTCTATAATGAGAAATTCATAGTTTTAAGCATGACCGAGGTTATGTACTATGTTGCTAGCATGGCTAGTTGTGAGGTAGGTTGAAGAAACTCTTCTAAAATTTGAACCAGTTTTGGATATGAAAGTGATACATTATGATAATAAAGAGTGGGATCTGATTGGTAGAGAATACCATATACAACTCAAACTAAGATATTCTCATATATTGAGACAGTATTGTCATACGACTTAGTCTTAGGATTTTGGTTGTTGCCTCTTTGAGAGGGAGGATCAATAAGGTATCCTTTTGTGATATATATTTACTCTAATATAATATTTGATTTGATATCCTACATGTACAAGAGAGTTCTTCTATTGAGACATTATAATTGAACTCTTCAGTGAGTTGTTTAAGATGGTACCAGATATGATCGTGATGATATGTTCTAATCTATAGAGAGAAAGAGTGATTGATGACACTGAGTGATCAAGTGCTCAAAATTATGTTCAAAAATAAAATTTGTCATAATTTTGTGGAACATAAATGTTTACGCAGTGCTCATATTATTGAATCATATGCAACTCGTTTCGCATGAAACAAACATCGTATGCTCCCAAAAATGTGATATGTTCACTTTGTCAAATAGGTAAAAAAAAGGCAGAGGAAATCACATGGCAGAGTCTAAAAATGAATGGAGAAGAACCAAGTGGTAGGCTGCCCTCAACCCCATATTTCTCAGATCATAGAAGGAAGGGGTCTGCGGTTAAGGAAATCGACCCCCAGTGCTATCAAGTTTCAAGTTGTGATATTGCAGTTGCAAATCGAAGGTGGGTCAATGATAAAGAATCTACTCGAGAGCAATGTCAGAGTGCGACACGATAAATCAAAATCAAACATCGCTCAGATCAAGTGCTTTACTGAATCTACCCTAGCAGAGTCAGCTTGCTATTATGACATTGCAATCGCATATCGCACAACACAACGACCTGCTATGGAGAATCACCCCTGCTCTGGGTGATTGTGATTTGCGATGGAACTATCAACGCCGATATTTTATGGTTGCCATGTGTCCTCCTAATGGTCAGCTAAAAATTTGGCTAGCAAGGCAAGTTGAAGGCTAGGGTTGAACTTGTGACCTCCCATACAATAGCGCCAAGGTTTATTGTTGAGCTTGCAGCATATGATTTAACAAACTATGGTCACAGATTGTATTTTAAATTATGTGGACTGTTACGTTGGGGGAGACTACCAACATAACTTCTAGTGGCTCTCCCATGTGAACACCTCATCTGCAGTCCACAAAAGTTATGTTTATGCTACGATAATCGCACCAGCAACGCTCAGTCCAAACGCCCATGTCAGCACCTTATCTGCAAGTCGTGACATTGTTTTTATAACCGCAGGTGGGCTTATGGGTAGAATTAGCATGCTACAATTTTTCCTGTTGCGTGGTGAAATCTTCACCCAGTTAGCACCTTTTGGGGTGAAATTGGGGGATCATGCCAGATTTGGAGATATTTGTGGAGTGAATAGTGGGCTAACTAGGAGAGGTCATAGATTCTTCATTTGTTTACCGAATTGGATGCAAAAAGATTCTAGATAGTCGTTTTTGAACATGTTGGACTCATTAGAGAAGGTTCTGGAAGAATTTGATCATTGTAAATACATATTTTTACACTTTTGAGCATAATAGGGATACCCAAGCCATTGTAAAGATGGACCAAGGAGACGTAGCCCATGATAGTGAATTCCTTTATAATGTTCTGGTTGTAATGTGTTTTTGATGATGTTTTGTATATGTCTATGCTGCTCTTTAGTCTCTTATTTATGGTAAATTTCTCATAAAATTAACATGAAAACTCATGATTGCACTCGAAAAAAATCATGAATCCTTAAGCACAATGAAAGAATTTTGTTTCTAATCTAAGGAGGATCTTAGAAAAATAATCTAATATTATAAATCAGATCACCGAGGAAACTCTTCCCCCCTATTTGATCTCTTAAGGTGAGGAATTGAGATGGAGGGCTCCTACGATTGGGGGATATTAGGACAATAGTGTATCACCCCTATCTATTTCCCATAGGGTCAAATATGTCATTTTCCTATATTTGTCTACACAAAGTATACTCCAATTGGAATCATACCCATAAGCTAGGCTTGTTGGAATTACCGCTCCACGTTTGGTAAATGCGTTGAGCGAGTGCTTGGAGGTATGTTACCCAAGCTAATTATGGTCAAGGTGTTCTACCACATGAATCCTCAAGGTCCTTGTTGGGGATATCAATAAGAAATATGATATTTTTAATCCTTACCTCGTATAGCAAGTGGTATCTCACCCATTGATCGTACAATGGGTTGGTTGTGAGACTTTCTTGGTAAGTTATATCTTTCTTAGTGATACTTGGGATGAGAGTGTTCCATAGGAATTTCCCCTCCATCATAAACATTAGGTGAGAGAGTCCCATAGGATTGTTATGCAGAGTTCATGATTGCAAATAAAAGTATCTTCCCTAGACCTAGTAGACTGGTCTAGAACAACAAAAAGAAAAGAATATAGAGTTTCCATTAGAGAAATTAAAGAATGGAAAGAGGATTACCTGAAATATGTTGAAAGCTTTACTTTCATCCTTTCTTGTAAGAATCAATCGTAACTTCAAATTCTATAATTAGAACCTTCACATTCAACCAGAACAAGCCAAGGATCTACAACATCTACGTAGAATAATTCAATTTCTCTCTTGAATGAATTAGCAAGGTATTGAAATACATGAATGTAAATGTAACATAACACATATAGAAAAAAATTATACTCTTTCTATTAATAGAAATAGGAGAGAGTTTACAACCAAGAATAGTAGTTGATGTTGTAGAGATCTCCCCAAGTTGACTGGTCCTTCCTTATCACAAAGCACACCTCAATGTCACCCTAATGCATGAATATGATGAATCTCTTAGATTTGAGGTAGCAGCATGATGGCATGAATAACCTCCAAAATTCAACCCTGATGTGATAGATGGAAGTAGATTTATAGGAGAGTGTGGTGGTTTAGGAATTCTTTTCCATTTACCAAACTAGGCTTGAGATCTACTTAAGAGGGGAAGATGAGCTCAACGGATAAGAGGTGAAAAATCCAAGGAAGGATTAAATAGGACTTGAGCTTCTTATCCAAGGTAAATGGTTAAAACAACCCTTGAAAGCTTCTGAAAGAGGAAACATCAGAAATCTTCTTAATTCTCCTGAATTCCTAGAATCAGTGAACCCCCATCAAGGAGTAAGTTGTTGCTGACCAATGTTGGCACAAAAAGGAGTAACCAACACTGAATGTAGGTATCTAAAGGGGCAGGGAGCACTAGGGCTTAAAATATATGTTTTTTAGTAGTTAGACCCAAAAACTCAATCATTTGAAAAGATTATGCTTGGGCTTTGTCTAGGGATGATGACAACACATTCATCGATGTGGATTGATCTGGTTTGTAAGCCTATTGACAAGATGTGATAAAATGGCCTAGAACAATACCTTCCTCATTGTCATTGGATTCTAGGTTTAGATGTGCTCCCTAATCTAGTTCTAGGTTGGGTAGGGCTCCTTCATGATACACCCTTTGATGTTTCCTGGGTTGTAAAATTAAGTTCCCCACTTGTGATGATTTTTAATGGTGGTAGTGGATCCCTCAATGAATCGAGGGTGGTAGCTTGGACTCACCTCCGATGTCCAATTATTCTTCTTTTATATTAGAGAATTTTCAGCATATGAGTGGAGACATTCAAGAGATAAGTACAGATAAGTAGAGATGAGTTAAGATGAACAATGATAGAATTTGACGACGAGATACTTGAGATAGGACAAGATTTAATGACATGATTATTGCAATGATTACATGATGCAGTTGGAATTTCTCCCTTTCTAAGAGGGAGTGCTAATTTGATAGTTTGGTGATAAAATATAATCATGGGACTAGATTTCTCTTTTCGAGAGGACCGATTTTGACTATTGAAGCACTCAATTTGGACAAGGGAAAGTGTATTTTTGAACTAAATCCCACATATGCTGAAAATGAGAGGTTAGCCACAAGAGAAATTGGACACCCATGGATGGATATAAATACAAGTAAAGTAACCCTCATTTAGACATCATTATCATGATTCTTTGGTTTGGATTACATAGGTAGGAGATTCTTCGCGAAATTTCACTCACACATGTCCAAGATTGAAAGGTTTGAAGCTCAAAAATCTGTTTAGGGCTTTGGTTTCTAGTCACATACATGCTTCCAAAAAAATTTGGTCATAACAAGAGGCATTCAGGCTCATGCATACAGATGGAGGGTTTTATCTACGCACACATCACTCTATGCATGCAATTGGGATCTATGGTTTGTGTTTTACAATTGACTAAAGGCTTCTAAAATATGGTTTTTATTATTAGCATTATTAGGTTCATCTCATGGATGATGTTTAGTTGAGTTTGTTGAATAGGATTGTGGTTTAAGATATGGATAATTGTACTCTCTTTTGTTGAGTCATTCAATGACAATCTAATAAGAAGAATAATTTGAAAGGGTTTTTCTCAAAGTGGATTTTTCCCTGGTCTCCGACCAATCCTGGTGTTTCTATGTGTGAATGACTTTCTTCTATTATTCCTTTATGTTTCATTGCATTGATGATGCTATTGTTCTTTCTATATAATTTCATATGTTGCTGAATAATGTTGTAAAAATGAATAATGATATGATGTTGTGGGGTGAATTTAATATGAAAATGAAGAAATGAAATGATTTAAATAAAATAATGATATAGCCCTAAGAAAATTTAACATCTTAGTTTGTGGGCATTGGCATTGTGGAATATTTTCAGTATGGTATTAGCGTCAAGATTTTCAAATCATGTTTCTGGTTGACCCATCAATTATGGGTATTTAGTTTACTTCCCTTTTGCAAATTCATGTTATCTACTAGTTTGGAGTATTGGGTGTTTGCTAGTTTCAATGTTATCAGTTTATGTTTGCTTTCATACTGCATTATAGGGTTAGCTCCTAAATTTGATATATTCTCTAGGCAATCCTTTTGGGATGGTTTCAGTATATGGGTTGTAAGCATCTACTATTGGTATTTTTTTCCTATTTATATTATAAGGGTTGCATCTATTTTTTTGTTTGTTGTAGTCACCCATTACCTTCACATATTTTCATCCCTTGACTTAGTTTTGTGTGTTGGGGGGATGATTTTGTCCTTTTTGGTGTTGTTAGTCTCATTACTATGTCTAATCTTGGTGTCTTTGAGTTTGGTGTCACACCTTTTCTTGGTGGTCAATTATTCAATGCTACCATGCTCGCTTACTAAAGACATACCAACAGTAGGGGTGGGTCTAGCATGACTCATTTACAACACCAAAAAATTTTCATTTATGAGTTGGTAGCTTCATACTTTGACTATGTGCCTCCAGAATTGTGGAAGAAAATTTGTCATCTAGAATGTCATGAATTTGGTGAACAACCCTATATTTTGTTGAAAATAGCAACAATAAATGATAAAAATCCAATCCAGAATATTCTAATTCTAATTTTCCCTTGAACTAAAATTCTGAATTAAATTCGAATTTAGTCTCACCATCTGCTTGAAAAAAAATAATTAATTCATTATGGAATAATTAGTTGGAGAAATTCAACTTATAAGTCTTTTTGAAGTCAGGCAACAGGTATCCCTTAAATTAATGTGATTATCCCTTAATTAAGGAGATAATATTGAGTTATATTTGAGTTGTAATTAATTAGCTCAACTTACTGAGTTAAGTCCAGTTAACTAAGTTGCAAACTATTCATAACTAATTGTGAGTTATCAGTCAGTTGATGCATGCACGCACTCAACATGTGTACTCTAGATAATTGAAGATTCTCTCATCAGAAACTCATGCATGTCCATTTTGATAAAGACCCAGTTGAGCTAAATATCAAGGACATGTTACTATCAGTTGTATGTGTTTTCCTATAAAGGAAACTCATCCATGTAGTCAAGGGAAGGTTCCTTGATGATTGCACAGTTTTATAGGGTGTCAAATTAGTGTGAGTGATCAGTGTTACACTTGGTAACAATAGGATCACCCAGGAGAAGAAGCGCAAGGAAATAGGAGGTTTGGAGGGAAGAGGAGAAGGCTTTTGAGAATATTTCATTACCTGTGAGCATCCAAGGGGATTATATTAAGAGCTGGCTAGTTCTGAGAGCTAAGTCTTTATGTAATTCTAAGATATTTCCATGTTGTATGATAACACAGATAGTGGGGTTTTTAATCGAGGCTTTCCCTTGAGTATTTTCTTAGTTTGATTTGCATTGATTCTTCTTCTTATGGTTGTATGTGTTCAGCTATAATTCAACTTGATCTTTAAGCTTCGACAATTTTGATAGTAAAAGTATATTATAGTATTTTTCTTTGATATATTTCTTTATCGAGTTCATCTACAGTCGGATTTTTTACATAGATCTCAGAGGTAGATTTGTAGAGAATTTGTGAAATTTCTACATGGTATGAGAGAGAAATTTGTAGAGAATTTGTAGAATTTCTACATGGTATCTAACACAAGCATATTGGAGAAAATTTTATCAAAGTAGTTAAAAGTATACGAAGAAGAGAAATCGAAGTTCGAACTTCCAGGTTGCAGGTACAAATTGAATTCTTATCATACTTCAAGGTTGGTCAATGGCATTCTATGGCTTGAGACTCGAGTATGCCTTGGAAGGAAACTCAAGTTACATAGCATCGAAAGATCGCATGGAGGTTGTATTAGAAGACAATGGTTTGAAGGATTTCATTGATCAAGAAATCCCAAAGCCATGTTCATCTAATGCAAGACAGTTGACTTTATGGAAGAAGTGTGTGGTGAGGGTGAGACAGATCATCCTTGAGGGAGTTTGAAACCATATTGTCTTGAGTCACCATGGGAAGGATACTCCATATTCAATGTGGAAGACATTGAAGGACCTTTATCGGAACAGTAGCGACCAACGGAATTGGCACTCAAGGATAAGCTTTGAAGAATCAATATGGAGAACGACGATACTATTTCCATATTTCTAAACAAGCTTACCACTTACAGAGATGAGCTTAACAGTGTGGGAATAACTACTACCGATGATGATATGGTGAGCCTCACTCTCCTTGGACTTCCAAAGAGCTGGAATAACTACTAGGAATCTGTGAATGGAAGGGAGAAACTGTCAAATTGGGAACAACTGTGGTCGGATCTCATGCAAGAGGAGATCAGGAGGACCACATGAGATGGTTCTTCATCCAAGGATGATGGCAAAGAAAAATTTGTCTTAGCAAGTAAGGAAAGGGAAGGGAAGGAGAAGGATTCTTGTTTTAAATAGAATTTTTCTCATGGAGGGAAGAAGGGTGACAAGTCTAAAGTGAGATGCTTTAATTGTCATGAGATGGGACATTATGAAACTAATTGTCGATCAAAGAAGTCCAAGAAGGGATCCTCGGAAGGATATGAAGGTGAGGCATTAGCCTCTCAGTTTGAAATTGACTTCACCCTCATCACATGAATGGTGTCATCAATGATGGGTTGTGGTTGGTATCGTGACAGTGGAGCCTCATTCCACATGACCGACAATAAAATTTCATTCAATACCATGGAGGAGAAAGACCTCAAGACGCACATAGAGATGGGTGATGATGAAAGGTATAGTGTTTCAGGAGTGGACACGATTACTTTTAAGATGGAGAATGGAGCTCTTTCACCTTGATAGTTATGAAGTATGTGCCTGGACTGAAGAAGAATTTTGTATCATCACGATGTTGGAGGACAAAGGATACGATGTTGTCCTCAGTAATGGAAAGGTTTTCCTTAGACACATCACCATGGAACAGGTGAAATAGATCGGTTCACGGGTTAAGAACCTGTATTCTCTTAAGTTTTGAGATGCATGCAAAGACTTGAGGAGCAAGGGAAATTTTAGAGACTTGGTGCTTGAGAGGGAGAGTAAATTACCTCTCAACATACAACCCCATAAGAAGTCTCACACAATTGTGGAGGAGCCACAATTGGATATGCCTAGAGGAGACTGAGTGGAGGCATCCACTCATGCAAAGACCTCTAGTAGGGGGGAATTTTGGGCCAAGTCAGCAGAGGAATACCTCCAGGTGTGAGGTGGGGTGATGTGAAGTGATATTCTCAAAAAGGATGAAACTGGGTAGGGTCCACAGAGAGGTTTTATATCATGGATCGTACCTTCCTATTGGAGCCCAAAGTATAGAGTAGTGGGACGAATTAGTGGGATTGATGCAACCAGAGATCAAAGTGATCGAGGCTAGAGCAGTCAAATACTGAAGAGTGCAGAGAAGGATTGACAACAGTGCAGAAAGGTAGAGTCAGTAGAAGCACAATGTTTTGAGTTGACAGAGGCAATAGTAGTCGGAGACTTTGATGTCAAATGCATCACACTGGTTCAGGTTGGATGTTTTTTTTTTTTTGTTCAGTTGCAGGAGCAACAACACTTGAGAGAAGTGTTACATGCAGAATATTCCAAAGGTTTAGGATTGGGCTCGAGTTGAATTCTTTTCTTGTTGAGACAGAGTGTTGAAAATAGCAACAAAAAATGATTAAAAAGGAATCCAGAATATTGGAATTTTAATTTGCAGTTGAATTAGAATTGTGAATTAAATTCAAATTTAGTCTTGCAAGCTACTTGAAAATAATTAATTAATTCATTATGGATCAATTAGTTGGAGAAATTCAAGTTAAAAGTCTTTGTGAAGTCATGCAATAGATATTCCTTAAATTAAGGTGATTATCTGGTAATTAAGGAGATAAGATTGAGTTATATTCGAGTTGTAATTAGTTAGCTCAGTTTATTGAGTTAAGTCTAGTTAAATTAGTTCCAAATTGTTTGAGGAACTAATTGTGAGTTATCAGTCAATTGATTCATGCATGCACTCAACAAGTGTACTCCAGATAACTGAAGATTCTCTCATCAAAAACTCATGCATGTCTATTATGAGAAAGATCCAGTTAAGCTAAATGTCAAGGATATGTTACTATCAGTTTGATGTGTTTTCGTATAAAATAAACTCATCCACGTAGTTAAGGGAAGGTTCGTTGACGATTGCATAGTTTTACACGTTGTGAGATCAATGTGAGTGATCAGTGTTACACTTGGTAACAATAGGGTCACCCAGGAGAAACAATGCAAGGAAATAGGAGGCTTGGAGAGTAGAGGAGAAGGCTTGTGAGAAGCTTTGGTTGCCTGTGAGCATCCATGAAGATTGTATTGAGAGCTAGCTAACTGTGAGAGCTAAGACTTTGTGTAATCATGAGATATTTCCATCTTGTATGATAATATAGATAGCGTGGTTTTTAGCTGAGGCTTTCCCCTGAGCATTTTATGTGTTTCATGTGCATTGGTTCTTCTCCTTATCGTTATATGTGTTCAGCTCTGATTCAGCTCAATCTTTAAGATTCCGCAAGTTTGATAGTAGAAGTAAATTATAGAATTTTGATTTGTTATATTGCATTATCGAGTTAATCTACAGTCATATTTTCTACATATATCTTAGAGGTAGATTTGTAGATAATTTGTAGAATTTCTACATATTTTGGATTCTGAAATCAGAGATCAATGCATTCAATGGCTCCCAGTTTCAGTAAGGTATAGGAAACAAAGGTTATATTTTCTCCACTCATTTCCAATCCACCATCAATTGGTTACCCTATTCCGAATTGTCCTAAGAGATAACATGTGGATAACTAAAAACTTTTCATTTTCCAAAAGGGTATTATATGACTTCTTTGTAATACTTGGTGTTGCTTGGATGATATAAATTATAGGTTGGTTAGGGTGGAAGGTTATGTGGCTTCTAATTCTTCATCAGAAGATGTGCCCACCCACCTTGGTGGTACCACGGTTCCCTCAGTTGACAATCCTCATAAACTTACAATTATATCTTCTCACAAACTTAGTAACATGTCATTGGAAATTTTTTCTATCTCCGACTGTTCACATTGTTACTCACCTTTGTGTTTTTGTTCATGGGTTCCTATTTCTATAACGTGACATACTTTTTTGGTAATGGTTGCAAGGTTATTTTTCCGTCGTTTTTGGCATGTGAAGTTGCATTTTGGATTCAAAGCAATTTTGAATTACACTTATGTGTGGAAGGCAATAACGTCATAAATTATATATTGTTTCTTGGCATTTGGCTTATGATGATCCTATCTCTGTTTATGTTTTATATATTGGTATTCTTTTGGTCCATGATATCAATATATTACTAGGTCAATGGTTTTGAAAGCCCTAAGGTGTCTTATGTTGCCTACGTCTCCATCAACACAAGGGTGTGTTAATGTACAATTGGGTCAATGGTTTTGAAAGTTCTGAGGGGGTAATCGTGCATATGTTATGTGCCTAACCTAAAATTCTTCAAGATGTATAAGTAATTTTTTTTTTTTTTAACAGAATTTCTTTGTATTAGTTTACAAAAAAATTAACATATAAACCTTGTATTCTATTCCACGTCCCCTTCCCCAACTTAAGGGGTATGCTAGTTATTATTTAAAACAAACTACAAAACTTTATATATATATGTGTGTGTGTGTGTGGGTCGGTGAGTGGGTGGGAATAAGGTATACATTTGACATGAACTCTCACCCGTCAAGTAAATTTTTCATAACAAGTTTCTTTCTAAAATTTCCCTTCATGCAATGTTTCATATTTACTTGCTCCCATCATTTCAATAGCATATGTTACATGCATTTTCATTTATTTTTGTTTATTTTTATTCATGTGTTTCATTGTTGTTTGGAAGTGTTACGAAACATGTCTTTCACAACCCTTACAAAGAACATGAGTACATCTTTAGTGAAGTTAGAATATAACAAAAAACATTGCGGATTGCCAAAATTTAATGGAAAAAATGGAATTCCTTCATAAGATTGCATGCTATTACTAAAGATTCTCCCATAACACCTCTCTTTTTATCTTGGACATTTCGCCATGTTAAAGATTTATCCCGTTGCATTTTTGGTTTATAATTGGTATCTTATAGTTGAAGAACTCTGAGAAATACACTTTGAGCATGTAGGAATTTTATAAATTGACTTCCACTTCGAAAAATTTAAGATACATATAATAAATTAAAGTGATGAGAATTGTTATTATGAATTGTTCTTTCAAACTATACTATTTTTATTTAATTCAATATTTGGTATGTTAAAGATTACAGTCGTAAAAATATAAGTGTGGAAAAAAGTAAGCTACCAACCAACCAATTTGCATACCTAATTATCTCTCACTCTCACACACACAGACATAGGTGATGACACAAGTACTTAAAACTAATTAAAACTAGAGGTCTATGAAGCAAAGTTTGTTTTTGTGGCCATGTATCTATTATTCCTATGTGTTATGGCATGAATTATTATTATTATTATTATTATTATTTATGAACGAGAAGGAATATATTTTCTCAACTTATTTACAAACTAGAAAGCTCTTAAATGTGTATGTGAAGAGGCTTTAAACCAAAATGATCCTCTTCTATCCTCTATATACGACTAATTGAAGAACTTGGTAACTCCATAGTCACGGACAACCTACAAACAATAAATATAATTCACTAATATATATTTGAATAAAAGAAGATGAATCTTTGGAAAAATAAAACTACATTAAAGAAAATCTAAACCAACTCAAAAGATTAAAACTTACATAGTTAGCATCAATTTGGTGTGGCGCGTTTCACTAGATTAATATGTAGAAACAAATTACACTTGAATTGAACAATAATATGGAATTAAGCTATAGTTTCCCATAAAGTTTGAATGCATAATTAGCTATGGAAAAAAAAATCAAATTTTCTATTATTAGTCGTCTACAATCGAATTTCCTATAGACCACTATCAGATTAGAATTAACCAATGCAAGTTATAATTCTTGAATTTGAAAAAAGAAACTTTTTTTTTTTTTTCAAAATTATTGAAAAATCATTCTTAAATGTGTAGGTGGAAAGATTTTAAACCAAAGATCTTGTTCTCCTATTCCCTGGCTACAACTTTCTCATTGAACAACTTGGCAACTCCATTGTCACGAACAACCCACAAACAATAAATATAATTCATTAATACCTATTTGAATCAAAATAGGTGAACCCTTGGAAAAACAAAATTGCCTTTAAGAAAATTTAAATGAACTGAAAAGACTAAAACTTACATATTTAGCATTAAGTTAGTTGTTGTGTTTGACTAGATTGATATATAGAAATAGATTTTAGTTCAATTGAATAGTCATATGGGATTTATACTTTTCCATAAAATTTGAGTGCATAATTACCTAAGGGAAAAATGAAATTCTCTATCAACAATTGAATTTCTTGTTGACCACTATTACTTTAGCATTGATCAATGCAAGTTATATTGTTAAAATTTGAAAAACAAATATTTATATTTTAACATTATCGAAAAAAAGAAATTCAAACATTTGATTTGACCATCACTTGGAAGGTTTAATTGATTTCGCTGCAATAGTTATGCCATGATTTTTCAATATTTGTACAATTATTTTTCATTGTTAAGCTTCATAGGAAAACAACCTAAAAGTAAAATCCTTGAAAATAGATCATACTCATATAAATAACCTATTTACCATGAGTTACATGTCCACCATAATTTAAGAAAGTATTTTCATAAAGATGACAAGGAAGAAGATGAAAATAAATATACCTGCCATTATTTATTTCAGATTAAAAGTGAAAATATATAAACTTACTAGTGGTTACAACCCACCAAAAATTTATACAAGTCATAATAGAGAATTAAAGGATGAAGGCTTTTCATGTTTGCACATAAACAATTTTTCTTATTTTATATAATGTTTTTAAGGATATAAAATATAATAATATTTTGTTGATATATTTAAAACAATATGGTAAAAAAATGAAGCTTCCCCAAAAGAAATAGATTCAACATGTATACTACATGGCTAGTTGAGACACTTACATGCAAGAAGCACAGCCTTACAATTTTAGAATATAAATGGTTTCCTTAAATGTTTGGATGATGATTTTTCTTTTGGTTTGAGAATCTAAATGGTTTCCCTAAATTTTTGGATGCCAATTTTTCTTTTGGCTTTGTCCTTCTATTTCCAACTGTTAAATTTCACTTAATCACATTATGACTACAAAACATTGGATTCTTAATTGATAGTAAGTAGTGATTTGAGTATAATGTTTGGATGCTGATTTTTCTTTTGGTTTTGTTTTTCTATTTCCAACTATTAAATTGCAGCTAATCACATTATCACTACAAAACATTGGATTCGTGATTGATAGTAAGTATTGATTTGAGCATTTTCATTATGGGGCTTTCAGTTTTCTCAAAAAAGCCTTATAAAAATATTGGGTTCTTTAATTCATTGTAAAACATATGTACAAAGTATTTTCTAACATTTATTGTGTTGTTTTAACTTGTCTTTTTCTGTATCACAACAAGTTTTCATAATTTCTATTCCTTCATATATGGTTTAGGATTGTTTTGATTTTGTAATCCTTTTGACATTTTTAGCAACAAACAAATCACATACTCCCAAATTGATTAACGATTCAAATTTGTATATTTGGTGAACTAAATCAAAACTTAGTAGGAAGGGTACTCAATCTCTTATAGTCCAACATATAATCAATATCCTTAGATGCTTCTAATTTTCTTGAATTGTTACTAATTATTTTTAATGTAGGTGGAGAGAGGTGTGTTGGGTATACGACCAAAGTCCCACATTGACTAGAAGTGGGGAGGATCATGGGTATATAAGGATGGACAAATATTTCCATTGGTATGAGGCCTTTTGGGGTAAGTCCAAAAGCAAATCCATGAGGGCTTAGGCCCAAAGTGGACAATATCATACCATTGTGGAGATATGTGGTGTCCAGAGTCCTTACAAGTGGTAGTGGTATCAGAGCCAAGTTCGAAGTTAGCCAAGTGGATGAATCCTCATAATGCCGAACGAAGGTGGTGGGCCCCGGTAATATCACGATGGGATCCGTGGATGAGCTCGGTTAGACAGGCGGTGTGCTCTGGATTCCATGGATGTGTCATGGTCCCAACATAGTGAAGAGGAGTTGACCTGGGATAGAGCAAGCTCTCGAGGCAGGTGGTGCTCCATGTAAGGCGTGTGCTTCCAATTCTTTGGAGCAGAGAATCCTGGTTGGTAGAGAGTGGACGGATGGATAATCGTTTGAGGGGAGGGTCGATGGTCCTTCGTTCGAGGGGAGAATTGTTGGGTATACGACCAAAGTCCCACATTGACTAGAAGTGGGGAGGATCATGGGTATATAAGGATAGACAAATATCTCCATTGGTATGAGGCCTTTTGGGGTAAGTCCAAAAGCAAATCCATGAGGACTTAGGCCCAAAGTGGAAAATATCATACCATTGTGGAGACATGTGGTGTCCAGAGTCCTTACAGTATTTTTCTCTTTTCTCATGTGATTGGCAGCCTTTTGTGAATTTCCTTCACCTATGCATTCCATATTTTCTGTTTAATACCGTTGGTTGCTTACTGGAGGAGAAATTAGAGTATTTTTTGTTTTGCATTTGCAATACACACATAACTTAATTAGGGAGAAAATTAAGTGGCCAAATTCCACATATATTTTTCAAAATATTTTGCTAAAATTTTCTGCAAATCACATAGCTTAATTAGTAAAGAAGCAAGTGGCCCATCATCCACAAATCTTACTACTAACCAAATCATTTAATTCGTCATTTTTTTGGACTAGGAACAAATGTTATTAGAGAAAGTAAGTAATATTTTCTTCCCTTGCGTCTCTTAGATGAACTTGGGCTTGCATATGAAAACTTTCTCGAAAGCATTTGAATTTCCATCTCCCTTATTAAACTCCACATAGTTTAATAGGAAAAGAGTAAGTGGCCCATAATCCACAATAGAATTATTTTTTCCATGCAAGGAACAATAAACACTTAGTGTAATTAGAAGGACATTGTAAAGGATCACCACATATTTGCATATTATCACACTTTGTATTCTCACTTGCATCACATGCTAAGATTCCATACGCTTTGTACTCAAGGGCATCCAATTTTCGGAGCTTTGGGTACTTAGTCTATTTTTTGTTACAAAATCACTCCACTAGTGAATTAAGACTCCTTAAAAACAACCATAACTTGAACAACCTAAGTTTCCTCACAGGGGACACCAAAAAATTTATAGTTTAAGTTAGGAACATTGGGGGTAGGCATCCCATAATCCGCCATGGTAATGTTACACCTTTGAAACATAGTGGTTGACTTTTTAGGGAGCTTAAAATCCTTCAATCATCCCACGAAAAAAATACCTGAGCATGGAAAAGACCTAATTCAAAGGGGGTTCAACTTAGGTCCAATACGTGGGATACTCTTTGGGGCTATCTGATCCATCTAATGCTCAGTATTGATAACTGACTACCAAGAAGCTAAATAATCAAATGATCATGTGGGATGAACTTACTTTAGTGGCCAAAATATAGGGCATTCTTCCCTATCGGTGATGGTGCAGGAAACACTTGAGCCTCATTACCATTACCTTGGTTTATTCTTCAGCTGTCGAAGACTTCACCAATTCTTTCAAGATGTTGCCTCAGGACCCATCAAAATATATATTCACAAGGCCCAGTTACTTTGAGAGTGGAAAGGATGATTAGGTCTACATAGGATCTTTTATCATATGAAACAAACAAAAACCTTTTTCTTGTTTACTTGATCACATAGCTTAATTATAAAAGGAAAATAAACCATTTATATTTTTTCTTTGTTTTATGTATGTGATCATATTGCATTGATACTTATCTTCTTCCCTCACTATACATAAATTATAACACACTCTAATCGACACCATAGGGGACCCCACTTCTCCCCGTCGATCTAGACATTTTTTAAACCTCCCCCCATTACCGATAGGTGTGCTAGTAATCCCACCATTTAGGAATTGAGGATGTCACACAACCACCATTATTGGATCTTCCTTTATTGGTGAATCTTTGCTCATAATTCCTACCCATAAAAGTACACCCTTCACCACTCTAGAAGGGTCCCCAAGTACTACCCTCTTTGGGATCCCACACACCACTCCTCCGAATAGTCCCTGAGACACCCATCAAGGTAGTTCTCCTAATACTTCCCCATAGAGGACCCCTTTGCATATAAATGTCCAAAATCATTTTATGATGGAAGGTAACACATAGATACTATTTTTAGCTTCACTAAACCTACCAGATTTAAGCAAGCTAACCAATGACTCGATTGCCCATGGCCAGAATTGGTCGATTATGCCCACCAAGCCCCCTTCAGATATTCCAACTTTCAAATGAAAAAAGGGTGAAGACCCAGGAAACCATGTCATGAATTTTCACTTGTGGTGTTTGTATAATAGTATCACCGACGATACTATTAGATTACAACTATCTCAATGCACTCTAATTGGGCCTCTAGCGAAATGGTATCTTGACCATCCTTCTGCATCACACAAAAAATTTAGCTCATTAGCTACAACTTTCCTCACCTTCTTTGAGCTCCCAATCCACCATGATTCGGGTCTTGAACTCCTTACCCACTTCAAACAAACACCTGCTACCCACATCTCAGATTATATATATGAATGATGAAAATTTCGTAGCCTGTGTAAAACCTGTTTTGAAGATAAATTCCTCTTGGAATTATTCTTGAGATCCCTCACATATGAAATCTCCAAAGACGTGGAAAATTCATCCCCACAGACCGAGGAAGAAGCCATTAATTGGAGCTTATTTACACTCAGTCGGGGTACATCTATCATGCTCTTCCAGAAGCCCCACGCCTGTAAAATTATAAAGAGATTCCAGGTGTATCCAATGTTGCTGATGGATGGATTAGGTCCATTACCCAAAATCCACTCAACAGTAGCTACTAGTACCCTGGATATTGGTTCAATGGCCAAGCATTTGATGTTGCGCAAAACACACCATCATTTTAACATACAGGATACTACCCCACTCAACCCTTGCCTATGTAAAATACAGTCAGTAGGGTTACCTAAGATTAGGCCCCTTGGGGAGGTTCATGGCCTCCCCCATAGGTAAACCAATACTCCTCTAGGAATAGAGACGTAATTTCCTCTTCCCAAAATCCATATGTTAACCAAGGAGAAGCGAACTAATATTATTCTTTCCCCGCACAACAGTAGAATAATCCACCAATGCAGAATAACGCAAGGGTGAATCTATTGCAAACTTCTCTCGCTTCACATCAACAGTCAGAGGAACAGTTGAATCCAACTAACCCCCTGAATATTTCTAAGAGAAAACTCAAAAATAAGCTAAAGGGAGAACCCGACCAGGGGGGCAGCAACCAACAACAACCCCCATGGGCACCGAGAAGGGGTAACCCTAACCAAAATAAAAACCAAGGATCAACCAAAAATAACCCATAGAAAAAAGGCAAGAACACCAGTCTACAGTCTAATCATTCATGTGCTATCTATTGGGAATACAATCATTATACCCATCATTTCCCTCAACTTCACGACTTAAAAAGAATACAAGACAGTAGGGATTGAGGAAGTCAACAAACTACAATAATGTAAGACCCCTTCCCCTATCAGGGAGTGGTTAACACTCAACAACAAACTCCCCATTCTCATCCATATTGAGGGAACCTCTATAAAAATCCTAATCATGATATTTTCATGATAGGAGAGGATATCCTCCTACAAACATTGAATAGAAGTTATGAAGCTCCCCTAGAACTCAATCCATCCACCTTGACTACGACAATACCTAGAGGATCATTGACCATTCCTTGACCTTCTGTAGAATCTATGCCTGAAATGGTCAAAGGACCTTTACGCCGCACAG
Organism: Pinus taeda; assembly: GCA_000404065.3. NCBI lineage: Eukaryota > Viridiplantae > Streptophyta > Pinopsida > Pinales > Pinaceae > Pinus > Pinus taeda. The sequence goes on along the minus strand of APFE031458230.1, from coordinate 53,241 downwards.
GAAACAACTCAAAAGTTTCTCATAGCAACAACATAGTCAACGACTTAGCACAATCACCATTAGCCATGTCAGCATTAGAAGTCCTACAAACATGCCCAACCCAACGAAAAGCCTTACTTTCCACTCTAAGTGCAATCTACCCATCTAATTCTTGCCTAATTGTCTTTGAATTGGATAAAGCAACTCAATTGCTACCATGAGTTGTTGCTTCCAAAATTCTAATCTCAGTCCAAAACTTTAACATTCATTGTTGCATTTTCGATGAAGGGACCTCCACATATATCATGTCCAAATTTGTTTGGTAGAAACTGGGATCCCCCAAACTCAAGGCTTCCGACATTACGCTTATATCATACGACGAGTGCCCTTCTTCTCCTGTTGGTATATACCTTAGCATGCTAGTTAAGTTGGCTAGACAAACTGTGTTAATAGACATCGAAGTACTAGACACCTAGTTGGATTACAACATCCTACTAGGCTGAAGCTACATGTATGAAATGCTCACAGTCGCCACATTAGTGTTCAAAATAATGATGTTCCCCCACGATGGAAATATCATTACTATCGATCAAATCACATACTACGAGAAGGCAACCTTCCCACACCTAACAATGTGCTACCCTTAGTCACGTCCTCCAATGAGTTGATCAATACTTACATTGAGCTCAACCCGAGATAGTTTAAGCCATCAAAACTCCTAGGGACATTCCCATGAGATCCTCCAGTGCTACAAGAACTTTTCCAAAACACCGGAGCACTGGTGTGCATGATGACTTCATCAAACACCACCCAAACCTAGGAACCCGTTCCAGACACCGCACACCCCGCAACTATTTATTCCATGTATCTACCTCACACCATTACACCAACACCTTTTTAATACCCCCAACCTAGGTGTGTTTCGCTCCAAGTCATGGCAACCCTTACATTACTAAATATGGTTCTCACAATACAAGTATGGTATCTGGTACCAGTGACCATTTCAACTGATCTAGGACATATCCCGATAGATAATATCTTTATGCCTCCATCTCAAGAAACCACCCTTACTCAAAACTATCATACACTAACACCAACCGGGGCCATCAAGAAGGCAAAACAAAACGGTAAAAGAGGAGAATCTTGAACACACAATCCCTCCAAAATAATGAAGCACACAAGAAGAGGGTCAAAACCTCATTCAATCACAACATCACCTCTCAGACATATACTAAGAGGGAGTTAGTCCTCTGCTACAATGTTTCCCAACAAACGGTAGGACCTGGAAAGTTTGAAACTGTTTGGAAGGGCCCATACATCATCAAACATTGCCTCCTCAAAGGGGGCATACATACTATGAGATCCCGATGGGACTTGCCTGAAAAATCTTATCAATGGTCTCTACCTCAAAAAAGTTCCACCTTAAAAATGCTAGAGTAGACATGTATGCACCATGAATTATTTTTTATGATGACCACCTAATCATGGATTGACTCTAAATATCATTCTCTCATCATGTGTCAATAGATGGATCCTTCGCCATCTTATCATCACGGGTTTGCTGATAGTGCACCTCGATGGTCGCAAAACCTCGCTGCTACATCCTAGGCCATATACTCCCCTGACCAAACACCTCGACTCTTTAATGGAATTTGTATCGAACCAGACACCCACAATCACGTAGATTATGACACCAATATAGGCCTCTTGGCCGATGCCCACCACCTAGGTATTCGTCACCTGCATGTATTCCTTGATTCCTAGCTAGTTATATTGCAGTTAAACAAGACCCTTTCAAGTTCGGGATACACACCTTTTCTAGAAGTATCTGCATGCATAAAGGTTAGATAGAAATTTTGATCATATCACATTTAGACATATACCAAGGGATCAAAATCATACAGCTGATCGCATCGCTAATAAAATCCTAGACTGGCATGCATCACGTATATATAACCATCAAGATACATGAAAAATCAACATAAGATACATCTCAAACAAAATGTAGAAATACACAAGAAGTATAGATGTGTATGACCTATCATGAGAGCTGCCAAAAAATACTCTCGTATATACATAAAACAATATATGAGTACAAAAAATATCACATCATCCACTAGCCCACGACCAGGAAAAATAAGTCAACAAAATATAAGGGAGCATCCTCATAATGGGTGCCTGCCCTAGTACATACATAATATCATCAAAAAATAAAAACCATCAAGTATATCTAGGGACCTGGCAATCCAATCTCTACATCTGGAGCCAAAATTAGACCAGTCGTAGCCATCACCATGGCTATACGACGCAAAACTGGTCGGTTTGCTCACTCCAGGACCTGATGTTCAATGTGATTTCTTCTTAAATCCGGTAAATTGGTATAATTGGATACTGTAGATCCCACTTTTTATGTTCTTATAAAGATAATATTATCTGGTAAATTGGATACTACAGATGGATTATGCGCATGGCCTTATGCGCACTCTTTAGATATAAAAATCATAGCCAAAGTTTGGTGGGCTGGGACAACCCCTCCCACAAGGAGGAGGCTGGGAGAGAAAACTTGGTTTCCCCCTGAAGGACCACTCTATACTGGTGGCCCCAAAAAGAATCAGGAAAGGTGTCCTTGCTCCCTAACCTCACCCCCAAAATAGAGGCAGGGACAAACCTTCCTTGTTGGGTTGAGAGTAAAGTCAGGCCCCTCAAGCCCACCCATGATCTTGACCATGTGGTGGTAACCAATCTGGTGAGGCCGGCCTAACCCTGCTTCCCTAACCATCTATGGGACAACCCAACATAAGAAGGTTTGGGACCAGGTAGCCCCCTCAGGCCCACTCATTGTATCACCAGGATGAGTGGTAACCATCACGGTGAGGTAAGGTTGTATTGGATCCCTAACCAAAAGTGAGGGACACCCAAGTAATGGGCTTCTAGTCATGTCTGTCCCCTTAGGTCCACCATCTTGAAGTGAGTGGCACCAGTCTGTTGAGGCAAGATAGTCCCCTGGCTCCCTAAACTCATACATGGGACAACCCAACCTTGTTGGGTTGGGACTTGTTAGCCCCCTCAGGCCCACTCTTTGAGGACACGAGTGGTAACCTAGAGGAAAGAGGCAAGGTTGTCTTATTTCCCTAACCTAAAAGAACCTAAAAGGGCGTCTCCCCCATTTTTGAGGTCACCCTCACCTCAAAGGGGGGGTATCCCCAATTTGATGTTACCCTTTAACCCTTCAATGCCACCTAAGGTGATCAAACGGTGCCACCCAACCATCAATGCCACTTAAGGTGATCAAACGGTGCCATCCAACCATCAATGCCACCTAAGGTGATCAAATGGTGCCACCCAACCATTCACAACTGCTCACAATCACACTCACACCCACAATCACACTCACACTCTTTAACCTTACCTCCGAGGAAGACATTTACTGCTTCTTCACTCCACCTTTGCTACTTCTTCACTCTATATTAGATGCCCAGTTTGAGCAAGTTTGAGTGAGATGCCCAGCCCAGCCCACCATATAGGGGGGAAATTGGATACTACATATGGAGAAATATTTGATCTACATGATGTACCACTGTTACAAAAGGTATGTATTGCATCTAATTATTTAGAACAGAATCAATTTTTATCGTATAAAGGGCTTTGTTCTCGTAAACTACTTGTCACGTGGTCAATTTTCATGGAGGAAATGATAGCACATTATGATATAAGGAGAAACACCTTCTTTAGTCAATTGATAAATCTCAAACAAAAGTGTTCAATGGCAGAGAACATTGAGGACTTTCAAAAAATGAATATAAGGGAAAATGATATTCCAGAGAAGTAGAGGATTGATGTCTCCATAGGGACTTTAAAGGATAACATTCAACATGAGGTTCGTGTTTGGGAACCTGATTCATTGGAGAAGGCATTCAGGTTGGCAAGAAAAGTGGAAAGCAAAATTATGGAAACAAGGAATTCTACCCTTCATAACTATAAACATGGAAGTGTTGCTTCTCCTAGCCTTCCACAACCTACAAGGGTGACACCACAACAATTGGAAGAAAAAAGACAAAAAGGGTTTTGTTACAATTGTGATAGAAAATGCACTAAAGGTTATAAGTGTGCTGAGAAGAAATTATTTTACATAGATTATGAAGAGGAGGAAGAAAAGGATCAAGAAACATCAAAAGAAGAGGATATACACCAGGAACCAACCCCAGAGAAAGAAGAAATGAATCTGACCATATCTTTTAAAGCATTGGCAAGAATTACCACTCCACAAACTCTCAATATAGAAGGACATATCAAGAAGAAAAAGGTTCAAGAAGTGAAATATCACATCGAGAAAGAAGAAATGAATCCAACCATATCTTTTAATGCATTGGCCGGAATTACCACTCCTCAAACTATCAAGATAGAAGGACATATCAAGAAGAAAAATGTTCAAGAAGTGAAAGATCACATCAAGCATCAAGAAATGAACCCGACCATATCTTGTAAAGCATTGGAAGAAATTACCACTCCTCAAACTCTCAAGATAGAAGGACCTATCAAGAAGAAAAAGGTTTAAGTAGTGAAAGATCACATCGAGCATCAACAACAAGTTCTCCAACTTTTAAAGGATAGCGTCGCTTTGGTGCAAAATCGAATGAAACAATACGTAGATCAACATTGCAGTGAATTTTTTTTTGATGTAGGTGATTGGGTATTTTTATGGCTACATCTCAAGCAAGCTATTTATGAGAAGGAAATGTTGGCAATACTACATGCACTTAAGAAATGGTGACCTTACCCAATGAGAAGACACTACAAGGTAAAAATGGATCATGATAGTCTTAAATACTTTTTAGAACAAATATTATCTTTAGAAGAACAAAAAAATGGGTAACAAATATGTTACGTAACACTCCAATGCTTCCATCACATGTAGAAGCATATATAACACTTGTCGTAACATCCAACCACCTGCAGCAGCAACATCTTCAATCAACACAACATGTCTAGAATCTCATTAGTTCTTTGTAATTATTGAGATTAGCACCTTAGTTCATCTAGATATTGGAGATATCTCAATGGTATTTTGGTTGGATGAGTTATGTGTTGCGTGAGTATGAGTTTGGAGGATTGTGTGCAAGTTGTGTGATGCAGTTTCTCTGAAGCAGTTTGTTAGTGTTGCACCAATCAGATGAAGTATGTCTTAGCCAATATTTTGTTCTTCTAGTGAGGATATTATTAGAGTTTGATTGTAGGAGTATTTGGAGATTGTTTTACAGTTTGTGTAGACAAACTGTGTGGAGAGTTTGATTGCATTTTGTGGTGCAGATTTGGTTTTTAATTGTGAATTTTGAAGATATGTTGTTGTGGTGCTCGTGTTGAGCAGTTCTCGATTCCGGTTTGAAATATTTTGAAATAATAACTGCATAGTGGAGTGGAGTTGGAAGACTCTAGATAAATCAATATAAGTGAGTCACTTTCTCAATCTAATGCTGGTGGGATAGTTCATAAGAAACTGGGTGAGGCTCGTTGGTTATGGTGGCTTCTAGCAAATAGGAGTATATAGAGTTGATCGTTTGTTCAGGATTATCTGCATGAGGATCATTAATCGTGGTGGCCTTCAGTGGATGGTAGTCCATAGATCCGCATGAGAAATATTCTCGATTTGATAGTATCCATCTATAACTAAGAATTTTCTAGACATAATAGAATATTTGAGCAATGTAGGGTCGTTTGTTGCCTTGGAGAGGGTTTTCCACGAGAAATATCTGTGTCCATTATGTTGATTTATTTTATTGTTTCATGTTTATATTTGAAGCTATGATCCATGCTTTTATGCTTCAATTTATTCACGATTAAAGAATAAAATTTTGGATAAAATTTTATAAGTGCTCTCACTATTGATTCATCCCCCCCCGCCTTAGTAGTGATCTAGTTTCCAAAAACTACCCCAAGAAATGCAAGCGTCCACTTATGGTAGGTTATAACCTGATTAAGGCTCCAACCTTGAAAGAATGCATGAAATTACTCACTATAGGCCACGACATAATTAAGGTTCAAACCTCAATGATGAGCAGGCTTCAACTTTATTAAGGCTCTAACCTTGAAAATGAGTAGGCTTCAACCTTATTAAAGCTCCAAACTCAGTGGAGGCACCCACCTTCTTCTCCAACTTCCTTATGGACCCCTATTCCATATCATTTTCAAATTGGATCCACTATCATCATATATCACTAAATCATAAGTACAATATAAAATCTATATTCATTGCATAATCCATAGTCACTATCACAACCTGTAACCAATAACCTATTACCAATGTCGCTGCAATCACTATCATAACCTAAAACCAATGCCATTGAAATCAATTATATCCACTATCACCACAATCACTATCATAACCTGCAACCGTTTTCATAATTGATTCCACTAATTGTCATATAAACAATTGTCACTCACTTTCATGTTGCTACCCATAATCTGCTTCGACAATTCATCAATCTAGTCACTCAATCCCTTTTTCGGAACATGATTTCATAATATATCCAAAACCACTACAGTCATGCTCATAGCCTCTCAAAGCATATAAAACTAATTATGTTCATCAAATAAGTTCCAAAAGGATATCACACACCTTTTGTTAAATTCATCTCCAAGCCCCGATCATTTAACTTTTCCCAAAACTCAATTTGGACAAATATTGACACCAAAAGCTTATAAAAAGCATATAAAAACTTTATTAAAATTAAGGGTTCTATAAAAGACCATTTTCCAAACACACTTCTACAGAATTCCATTTCTCTGATGGTGGATCTATCGAATTTCCATTAGCGTTTATAATGATTCGACATATTTTCTACACATATGAATATTAAAAAAATTCAAACCTATCAACCAGTGGGGTCTAACTCACAACCTTAGAGTTCTGAAAGAAGATCTATACTAAATGCACTTTCCGTTGATGTATGCAATTTGTAGCTTCCAAAATTTATTTATTAGCCATAGAACATTCATAAGAGCTGGGAACGAAGCCCAATTTTTTCTCCATTCAAACATAACCAAGATCCATTGAATTGTCAAGCCACCCTACCTATTTGTAACCAATCAATGGTGGGTTTCTTCAACGCAATCACAAATAGACACCAAAAATAGAACCTTTAGCGAATGACCCATTTACACCAAGACTCAACCTATTTATTCCTTTGAATTGTTGTATTAATTGAAAGGTGTGGGTGTTGTATATGTAATATTTCCATGTGGTTGATTGTCAAGAGGACAGACAAAAGACTCCAAGTTAATATGCCTAGAATATTGAGGCTTTGACCAATTCCAATATGAGCCATATGCCCATGTGTTAATGTGTTCATGTGATCTAAGGCTTATGTGTGATGTTGCCCGTTCTTAGCCCCTCATCCATGTGACCATGCCTCGATACTATAGAAATTGTAAGAAATTTTCTACCGTTAATGAAATCAAACTAAAATCAAGAGACAAAAAAAATATTCTATTATTTTGTGGAAAGGAAAACAAATGATAGAAACACATGCATTAACATCCAACCATTAAAACATAAGTAACACAATTATTTTACATGGGAATCCAACTAAGAGAAACCCCTTCAATGCTTTGCATTAATTCAGATGAGAATATGGATCAATTACAATGTCTTGCTTCAATCCTAAATCACACCCTACACTGCAATTATGATCTCCTTCTCACTTAACTGCTCTAACCAACACTTAGCCAAAATAGGCCTCATATGTCCTCTTATTTCCTTGCACAATCCTTTATGAATTTAGCCCCTGAAAAATAGGATAATTCCCTATTTCCTTGCACAAATTTTGAAGGAATTTATCACCTGCTACAATACAAAACTTGTACACTGAGCTAGTATATAATTGACAATTACAATGTTCCTTTTCCTCCACTCCAACTAGGAAATTTGACTTCTATGAATGAGTGGGACTATTTTTAGTAAATTGATTAGTTAATTGAGAGATCAGTGAGTTAAGAACTGTCATAACTACTCAACTGAACTCCCAGTGACTTTATTAATGAATAGAACTCAGATAATTAAGTTTAACTAACAATAAATCCATCGATTTCTAAATTTTAGTAACTAACTCATGTACAACTCTACTTCTAGCCTATAAACTAGAATTTATTGATTTAACTAGGAGACAAATCCATGTCACTCCAACTAACTATAATCGAATTCATCTTGCTTGTTGGAATAATAAATTACTCAGGGGGGTGAATTGGTAATAGTCATATTCTTAATAGTTGAAGTACAAACCTTCAATTCTTTTCACTATTTTCAGTTATTTGGGAGAGCATCCATACTGCAATAAACATGAACAACAAGATAAGACATTCACATACATCAGCTGAGAAACACACACACAAGTTGACACAGGTATTTTTACGTGGAAACACAAAGGGAGAAAACCACCAATTTGTTTTTTATTATGATGTACTTTAAGAAGCCACTTAATTACATCAAGTTGTTAGTGAGAATCCACTCATAGGAGGTCTCAACCCCCTTCATATAGAAGGCCACAAATTTTTAAAGGGCACCAACCTCTGAATGTAGGTCACTACCTACTATAGCCATTGTTTTAATTTTCATACAATTTTCAAATGGAAAGAAGAGACAAATACATATCCACAGAAATATAAATTTGATTCACTTCAATAACAACCTCTTCCTTTTAGCTCTACATATCTCCTCTAAAATGTGATCCTTGCTACTCCTCAAGCTCTAATCTCAACCCTCTACAACATTGTATCTCAATTGAATTCTTGGCTCACTCACTCTGCCTTCACACTCACATCACTACTCTCTTCAGCTCTATCAACAATTGTACATTCCCACAATTGCTCAATTGCGATCATAGGTTTTGTTCCACTGTCACATAGTGAATGATGCAGTCCCTGTTAACCATCAACCTACCATTCATGCTTCCTAATTGTGTACTCTATGAATTTCTCTCCATACTTCTGCAACATCTGGCTACTTACCACTACGACCATATTGAAAGCTGAGCATGGGATTTTGAGCATTTTTCTCCACTCAACTACTCAACAACTCTAGCTATATCACAATCAATGTAGAGAATGGAAACTTGTGTGATTCTTCATGTTGAAAATTAAATCTCAGTCAACCTACACACTCAAGGAGGTTATTCCATGCCTATTGATTTATCACAGAGCTCAAGATGTACTGCAACATGGCTTCCCTAAATTAAGATTAGATCTCCTGTCCTTGAGGCAGGGTCATCAAATAACTATGCACAATCATGATCCTTGATACATTGCTTCAAAGATCTCTATAATATCCATTTACTCCAGCAACCAACCCTTTTGTGCACATTTACTCTTTGTTATAGTGGACAATCCCTATTTTGGACAAGAGCAATCTCCCTAGATCCTTGATGGAAACTAGAAACAAAAATAAAATTGAACTAATTCTTTGCCTAAGTTGGACTTGCTTAAATTATAAGAATTAAAGCTAATGGACGAGCCTCTTACTATTTCATGAAACGCTTGATGAAGAACCCTAGTTGTGACTTGATGCAGCTCCTCAATGCTCGATAAGATCTACATATAATAATCCAAACAAAACTTAACCTAATGATCAAGGAGAATAGGAATTGAATTTGCCTTAATAAACACCTTAAACAATTGTAAACAATTCATCATTCCAATAAGACAAATCAATGGGAGGAAAGTGTTCATTTGCATTAATCAAAGATAAAGAGGAGCCTTACAACCTTTGCCTTAATTTCGTGAGGTTGATCCCAAATTCCTTCAATCTTCTCCTTAGATGACAGGCTTTCCAATCTCAAACTAGCAGCATAAGTTTATCTTCTCTGAGTTTTAACCTCCTCTAACCCTCTACCCTCTAGTCATTTTATAGGCCAAGAGGAAGAAGTTTTAGATCCAAAACAAGAGGGTGAGATCCCCTAATTGAGGGATTAGGTTTCCATGAGGAAAGGGATTAAGACGCGTCATCTGAGGGTTATAGTTCAAATAGTCATCACTTGGAAGATTTCAATTGGAAAATATTCAACCAACTATGTTTTGTAGAATGTAATTTTTATTTTTACTTTCTAGAATGCACCTGAACAGGTTTATAGTGGCAGATAGAGTGCAACTCTACGCTGTTCTCAGAGTTAATTCCAGTGAATGCGCGGAAAAAGCTAGGAAAATCAACATAGGTGAAACTTGACAAGGTGTGACAGTTATTATCCCAAATTTATCATCTTCTTCAAGATATTTTTGGTTGTTTGACTTCTAAGGGAGTTCAATCAAACATGTTCATGGATGGTAAAAAGACCCATAAATGGATCAAGTGTCATGGCAAAAAATTGATGTGTAAAAAATTTCCACCTAAAGTGTGAAGTCTGTAAAATAAGTTTAAAATATTGAATCGCTTTATCATTCCAAGGATCAGATTAGAGACTGTTGGCATTATGATTCAGGTGTTGTCCTTGATGGCAACTCACTCAGAGGTTTGATACAGGTGATGACAACTTAATTTGATGGCAGTCTAGAGCAGTAGATAAAAAGAGAGATATACGCAGGTTGACCATGATGAAAGTGCGTATATATGCGGGTAATCAGAGCAAAAGGCGCGTATACGTACACATGCAGGTGCACAGAATGAAAGGCGCGTATATGTTGGAAAACTTACCTTTGGTCCGTGGCGGTTAGTCCTTGGAACTTGAACCTATGGTTTTGGACCATGGTACCTTTTCAGATGTGTTGATCCCTAGTATTGGATGCATGGTATTGGTTTTTCATGGTTTTGGACCATGGTATTGAGAGAAGCCTAAACCTATATAAGGAGAAGATCATTAGGCCAAGATAGGGAAAGAGTGAGCAAGTAATGAAGATCTGATAAAGTGTTAGATCTTGATGCTGGTTATGGGTTGGTGATGCCTTGCTTGATCTGAACCAAGGAGGCACTCATGTGAAGGATGATGAATGATGGTTTGGGATCTCAAGGCTTGGAATGATTATCTTTATATGGGTTGAGTATGGATAGGCTAGATCTATTGACGCATGTTTATGAATGTTATGATTTGGGTATGTTTTGATGTCTGAAGTAGCTGCAAAGTTATGAGGTTGAATTTGCAGATCTGTACGCGGGTTTTCCTTGGTAAAAGGGCGTATACACGCAGGTTGGGTTCGTCCAAGTAGCGTATACATTATGAAATTTGGTGTTTCAGGTTGCTATTGATTCTAGTGGTTGTTACAGAGTTGTGGGCTCTGGTTGTGTTCTGTGACAGGGTTTCAGTATTGGGTGATTCAGAGATTGATTGTATTGCAATGGTGATTGTTTTATGGATCCAGTTTGAAAATTGATGAAACATGGTCCCTGGATGATTGTAGGCCGACACCTATGTACTGGTAAACATATTGGCCAGTACAAGAGCCAAGGGGGTTGTAGCTCCCTTCCAGGAGCAGCTGGAAAATGAGTGAAGGTTGGAGCCTTCAGTAGGCCAGCGCCTACGTACTAGTAAATGGAATGGCTAGTACAAGAACTAAGAAGGTTGTAGCCTTCTGTAGGTAGAAGCATGCGTACTGGTAAAGGACTGCACCAGTACATTGTAAAAGAAGTTTCTTATTAAAGGAAGATAGAAACAAATTGCAGCAGGTGGTTTTCACCCACATTGGGTTTCCACCTTATATCATGGTGTTCATGTGTGCTCTTTATGTGTGATGATCTATTCTGTTTTACTGCACCTGTTTACTGTTAATATGGTTAATAATGTTCTGATACATTTACTGAAGATAAGCTAACTGAATCATCAGATTACTTCATATACGTTGGTTGCATTTAATACAGTCGCGTATATACGCGGATATCCTTAACTGAAGTTGCGTATATGTATCTGAGTGTGAAAATGAAAAAGTTTTATCTGATTTGATAATACTGATTCACCCCCCCCTCAGTATTATTTCCAACAGAGACAAGGGTCGGAAACCTGCAAGGAACATTCAGGTATTACAATTAAAATATATATATCAATAATCATCACTAATGTAGGAATTCCCATACTCAGAGTAAAGTGAACTCAATGAACAAGCAAAAAAAAACCAAAATCATATAGATAGTAGACACAGTATGGACTGAGCCAACTATCATAAATGGGTTTACATAATCATGAATATAAACTCTCCTCGCAACCTGGATTTATGAAGCTAGTTCTAGGGTATTGATCTCCATCTCACTATCCATAGTACGAATCTAACCATGTGAGTGAATGTTTAGAAGTCAAACATGGAAGAAACCACTTGATTACTAGTCAATGACGTGCATTGTTAAGAAGTGTGAGAGAAACTACCAATAATTACAATGGTTCTCAAGGTACTTCCAGTACAATCTATGAAGTGTGAATAAGTGATGTGAAGTTGAACACTCATGGAATCGTTCGACCGAAGGCCAATGATGAGAACTTGTTGTCGAAGGTGAGAAACCTACCATTAAGGCATGCAGGCCTCAAGGTACTAAAGGTCTCTAGATCAACTTCCTAGATAATGAGTTGAAGTTGACATGAAATGACCTGTCGTAGGAAAGCCTACGACATGAAACACAATGTCAAGTTTTGAAAATAGCTTACAAGGATAGACTCAAGGATGATCGACACAATTGAAGGCTAAAATTTGTAAAGGAACTTGATTTGAGGTTGAGCTTCTCTTGAAAACATAAAGACATGACAATTGACTTGGCAACATTTGACTTAACGATAATACCCAAAACCATGAAGACTTTCAATGAAATTTCATTAATTATAAGACAAATGGATTTCCCAACCCGGACATGAATGTGATAGAGTGTCATGTTCAAGAGTGGCATGCTACCTTTAGAAATGAAATGTAAAATGGACACCTTTTCCCAGTTTTCCCCCACCATTACTAGCAAGTACCTCTTTATTTTTTATGAGCTTGAGGAGGATAACATATTTTGGACTATAATCTCATCCTTCATATTAGTCCATCGAAGTATTTTTAATGAACCCTAAGAAGGAATAGTTCAGTTGCATTATGCTTAATGAGACTATACTATTTGGTTTTTACGAGTCGAGTGGAGTAACACGATGTCATTTTATTTTAAAGAGTTTGAAAAAGACACCAAAAGGAAACTCATTTAGTTCTTTTACCGTAAAATTTTAACGTGCCTGGAGAAAGTAAAGCTTGATGTTTTTCAGTTTTAGAGAGTTAGAAGAAAAACATAAGTAGACTCCATCAGGTTCCTTTTCATAATTTTTTAGTTCCTGAGGTCCGAAAAAGGATAAAATAATACAAGAGAGAACTCTATTGACCATGTTTGGTCAACATATACCTTTTTCATAAATAGTCCTGGCTCATTATGTAAAAGGGGTATACTTATACTGATTGGATGGTTCTTCATTTACTTTTACAAGTTCGAACAATCAATTGCTCGACATTCTTTTCATGTTTTAAGAGTCTGAAAATGGATTAAAAGAGGACTCTATGGTTTCTCTTTTTTGTAAGTTTCAATGAGTTCGAAAAAGTGATAAAAATATACTCATCTTATCGACTTTCAATTCAATTAATGAGCAGGAAAATACGAAAAGAAGTCGACATTTTCATGTATGTTTTACGAGCATGAAAAGGTAGCAAAAGGATCTCGGTATTTTCATGAGTTTAACGAGTCTTGAAAACAATTTGAAATGGACTCGAGATAAGTTTCATTTTTACACAATCTTGAAACAAAGAAAATTGTGTTTGAGAGTGTTTTTCATGCCCCCAACATAATGATTGCAAGGGAACATGGCCCCAAATACTCATTTACGAGACCAAATGAAAAAAATGACTCAATTATGAGAGGATTTGTTTCATTTTTTAATGAGGTTGACACAATAAAAGAACCATCGTCAAATGATCTATTTCATTTTTGAATGAGGTTGCAACATTAAAAGAACTATCCTCAAGAGACCTATTTCATTTTTTAACGAGGTTGACATAGGAAAAGAACCATCCTCGTATAACTTGTTCATGGCTTCCATATGGAATAAACACATGACAAGGGACACCCCATGGTCATGGCTTCCAAAAGGTCTTCATCAGATGGAGGAACAGTTGTCTGGAAGGAACACATGTCAAGGGGATCAACAGGGATAAGAAAATCATATTAAAATGCCCCCATTGATGTTTTTACCATGTCAGCTACCAAAACTATGTCAAAAGAAGTCAAGCAGACAATGAGAGGGTCTCTTGCATCAATAACTAAAAACATGGATATGTTGCCACATAATTAACCCATGGTAGGGTAGATACCACTTCCATATAGGGAAAATACAGGGGTGTTGTATGAATGGTACTCGAAGCAAGATCAATGTATGAAAGTTGATCAATCATCGCGATGTTTCCATTGTGTGGGAAGGACATCACGCAGAAGAGTGTCGATATGACAACTTTCATGGAATAGACATAGTCTCACCCATGGATAAATTTGAACTCTAAGGGACCTTGGACTACCATAAGATCCACACACGCAGTCTTACCTTCCAAGGTAATAGGTAACTTAGGAAGGATCCCTAAAGGTTTACTAATGGTTATGTTAAAAGCTAACAGATTTTGTGTAATAGGCACAAGATGAGGGGAACCCAAAGCATTCCATGTAGTCGAGGAAAAAACATTGACATAAGCAACTCCATCTACATTTATGCAACAAAAATTCTTACAATAAGCATTCACAATGATTTGGAAAGGGGTGGAAGAAGGAAGACGAGGTTTTGTCAGTCTACTCCAATCAAAATAAATAGACTCATTACTTGGATGGGGTTCAAAAGCAATAGATGAAATACCCCATGTGTAGAATAATATGGGGTAACATGAAGAACTTGAGCAGTATGAAATTCACTCTCCAAAGGGAGAATGGGATTGATTTAATGTTAAATTGATTCGATCACTTGATCAACAAATAGTCCATCTACCTGAGTGATACATGTTTCACCCTCCAATGGAAGAGTGGGATTGATTGTACTTCGATTTAGATCAATCACTTCGTCAACTAAGGGTAGATGGGAAGAAAGTTTATATTAATTAGTTGGAAATTATTATTGTGAAACAACAAGTTTTCCAAATAATTTTGAGGCTTCATCCATGTGAGGGAAAAGGTGACTATGATGAGTCCCCTTGCATAACCTACAACGAAACCTAACTTTGTGCTTTTTCACTAGAATCTGAGAATCATTGGTTGATGGATAAATACTAAGTTGATAAGAATTATTTGACCATACTTCCAAAACTTTAGGAATACCAGGACAATTGATAAGGAAGTAGTCACCCTTAGAAATCTCGAAAGGGTATTTTGGCTTATGATGCATTGTAGAAGTTCCCTCAATATTGCCAATACTTACGACCATGGTTGGTTGGTTGACTACTTTCTTATCTTGCTTCTTCTTCTTCTTCCCTTTCTTCTTCTTCTTAGTCACCTGGTTACTAGCATCAAGGCTTTTACCAAGTGAAGAAGAAGAAAGGGAGGAGGACATGTTAGATGAAGAAGGTAAAGGTCAACATTAGGTTGGTGATGTTGAGATGGAGAACTCGGTTGAGGTGCAAAACTCAGTTGAGATAGTAAAATTGGAGTATTTGGAATTAAATAAGTTGAAAACAACCATATAGGTAAACCTATCATGAATCTAGGAAGTGACAATGTAGCCATATAAGGAGGACCAACATTTGGAAAATCGGGAAAAGGATTAGGATTCACATTAAAAGGGAGGTATTTATCGGTAACATCTGGCATTATTTCCATTAGATTCAATCCAAATAATATTTTACTATTAAAATGAAATAATATTCACAATCCACACCTAAGGTCTTGTAAAAAGTAAAAACAAACAAGGTAACACACACTAAAAAATCTAGGGATTCAAACCATACAAACTGACTTTTCATAGAGATCAATAATTACTAGTTGATGATGAAATCCAATGTCGTAGAGATCAAAGTGAAAATATTTATAAATATGAGTGTTTGGTACTAGTTAGCCTAACAACCTTCTTAATGAAACATTCGGGTGCAAGTAACTTTCCTTATGCCATCTCGAGTAAAGATTGCCCTCCAAAAATTCCAAGTGAGTCTAGTCAATGTTTATTCCAGGTACAACAAGACGTTCCCTCTACCATCACCTTAGGTGGATCCCTAGGATTATGGTCACTAAGTTTACCAAATACAACAATTTTACCTAGGGGGACAATCATAGATCAGATGTACATGCAAGGGCATATTAACAAGCTTAATCCCCTTGAAGGCTCCTCCACATATCAATTGGAGGTTTACTTTCAAGTGACCCCAAGTACCTTTCGGTACCATTGTAATACATGTAAATCACTCTATCATAGCTAATGAATTGGGTACGGTCACTTCACTAGATCCAACATGATCTCGTGCTTAACTCATGTACAAGAAGAGCTTTCTAGAGAAAAACTAAAATAATTGGATTTCTCTCCCTAACTCAAGATTCTATAGTTTATCTGTAGCTTTGTAAAGTTTTACTCACTTTCCTATTCCAAAGCCTTACAACCTAATCTACTATAGGTGGAAAGATCCCTAAAAATAATAAAAAATTTAGATGATTTTTATTAATGTTGTGATATTGAGTTGTTATTTACTCAAAGGTTAAATGGATGTGGAAGTGATGGTATTATGACTTGACTCAAAGCTCTAATGCATCAAATATGAAATTTGTAATCTTTTCATTTCAATGAATTCTAGATAGAGTAAGTAAAGAATTTCTTCTTTAAAATATTAACTCCAAAATGTACCACTTCTAATTTTTCAATGCAATTCAAAGATCTAAGTTTCAAACCACACAATGTAATCTATGCACAATTTGCTTGAAAACTATGAAAGTGTAATCTATGCACAATTTCCATGAACACTATGCAAATGTAATTTATGCACAATTTTCGTGAACACTATGTAAATGTAACTTATGCAAAATTTCCGTTCATGAAATGACAATTTTAACCATGCAAATGTAATATGTGAAGGATAATTCTTCAAAACAAACACAAGATAATTCCAAAGCAACGAAAGAACAACAAGACTATTTCCCTTCGCTAATACCACTTAAGAACCAATCAAGTGTAAGTAAAGGAAATCAGGTGAAAATTACAAAGATAAAAAATAATGGCACTCAAAGGAGATCAACACTCAAACGCAGTCATCAACACCCCCCCCCCCCCCCACCCCCCGAGGGGGAATTTCTTCTTGTTAAAAATGAAAGAAAAAAATGCAAAATTTGTTAAGAAACTGAGACAAATCTTTGAGAAATGACCAAAGGAATTCAAATTCAAAACACCCAAAGAAATCCTTAAAATTAAAATGCTTGAATGAATTTTATGAAATCAATGCTTAAAGTGTAATTCTGATTAAAATTCAGTACTGGAATAAAAATGACTCGTGTTTTCAATGAGGCATAAGAAGTACATCTCATCAAAACACTAATTCTTGAGAAACCCTACCTTTCAATCATTGAAAACAGAAAAATATCAAGAAAATTCTTTCACAACACCCAATCAGACACATGGAGACTGATTGGAGTCATAGACAAATGTAATGAAACCTTTAAAAACAAAAATTCAGACTTTAATGAGAGGAAAAGCTATTTTTTCAAAAAATTCTCCGAGTATGCATAGGCAGACATTATAGTAAAATGCACATTTGCATTATTGGTAAAGGTAATTTGTGTAGATTTACGCTTTATTTCTAAATAGAAACCACATAGGTCTTGAAAATTAAAGAAAAAAAAAAAAGTATCCAGACAAATCACAAAATCTAAAATATCATTAACTTGTCAAGACTCAGATGAAGCTATCAAAAAAGGTTTGATAATCAAAAACAAGGAGATGGAAGAGAACAATAAATGTTCCCAAGTATAGTCACCAATTTGTTATAGCGAATAATCCCTCTTGTAGACAAAATCGATCTCCCTAGATCCTTAATGAAAACTAGAATGAAGCAGACAATTGAACTAACTCTTTCCCTAAGTTGGACTTGCTTGAATTATAAGAATTAAAGCTAATGGATGAGCCGCTTACCTATTTCATGAAATTCTTGATGAATATCCCTTATTCTGACTTAATGCAACTCCTCAATGCTTGATATTATTTTTAACCATAAATCATAATAGGACAAAAGAATATGTGATATCAATCCGAACAAAACTTAACCTAATCATCAAGGAGATTAGGAATTGAATTTTCCATAATAAACACCTCAAAAAATTATAAACCATTCATCATTCCAATAAGACAAATCAACAGGAGAAAGTGTTCATTTGCATTAATCAAAAACAAAGAGGAGCCTTACAACCTTGTCCTTGATGCCATGAGGTTCCTCCAAAATGACTTCAATCTTCTCCTTAGATGACAAGCTTTCCAATCTCAAACTAGAAGCATAAGTTTATCTTCTTTGAGTTTTGACCTCCTCTAACCCTCTACCCTCTAGTCATTTTATAGGCCAAGAGAAAGAAGTTTCAGATCCGAAATTATAGGGTGAGATCCCCTAATTGAGGGATTAGGTTTCTATGAGGAAAGGAATTAAGATGCATCATCTAAGGGTTATAGTTAGAATAGCCATCACCTAGAAGCTTTCAGTTGGGAAATATTCGACCAACTATGTTTCTAGAATGTACTTTTTATTTTTACTTTCTAGAATGCACCTGCATGGGTTTATAGTGGTAGACAGAGCACAATGTTGCGATGTTCTCAGGGTTAACTCTAGTAAATGCATGGGAAAATCTAGGAAAATCAGTGCAGGCAAAACTTGACAAGGTGTGACAATTATTATCCCCAAATTTCTCATCTGCTTCAAGATATTTTTGTTTGTTTAACTTCTAAGGGAGTTCAATGAAACATGTCCACGAATGGTAAAAAGACCCATAAAATGATCAAGTGTTATGGCGACAAATTGATGTGTAACACTCTTAGTTGTCGACTAATTCTTCCTTCATACACCTCTATGTTTTAGTCTTAGAGCCCTAAATCTCGTAACCTTTATTAAAAATAATTCTCAAGTTCTTTACAATCCTCCAAGGTTCTGGGCTTGGCCTCTAGCCCCTTTTGCTTCAAATCATATTGATTTTCCACCATAGGACTAGGTTATGTGACCGACGACTGAGAATTTCGGTGTTAAGATCTTTGGGGTCCTATTGGGTGCCTAACTCCTTATGTACATGCTCTACACCCTTCTTTCTTTAGATAATATGACTAAACAACAGGACATTTCCTAAAGCTTCCTATCCCGACACCTCCACAAAATTATTTTAACAAGATATTATGGGATTTCTGACCTTTGGGATATATTGCCAGGGTGGCGTCATGCTTACATCATCAACCCCACATGGCATATTCTAAGTGGTGACGTTTCACCTGTATTTTCCCCATTAGGCCACCCAAAAACTGTGTATTTGAGTACCATGTGTCCCATGCACAACCATGTCATGTTGACATCGACTGCCACCATTAGATCCTAAGAGCCAATCAAATGTTTCCATGTGTATTGTTAGATGATAGAGAAAGGGTCCCTCTATCCTTGGTTTTGCAAATGATTTCCTTTGTAAATCCATACTCTCTACAATGTTGGCACTTTTAAGGAATTGAAATAATAAGAGGTTACGGGATTTTGACCTTCTAGGGTTCTAAGCTTTTAGGCCTTCCAATATTTTGGGCTTCTTGCTTCCTCGGTTCACTATAATCTTGTAGCTTTTTAAAATAAACCTCCGGGCTATGATATTTTGACCTTCTAGGATTTTTTCCCATGTCCATGGCTCCATGCCATCTCGTGTCTCTTTGAAATAGACCTCCATGGTTTTGGGATTCTAACCTTTTAGGATTCCAAGGCTTGTTGCTCCTAAGGACTTAAAAATTCTTACTTTGAATATCAATAACTTTTGATCCTCGAAATCATTTATTGAGATAGTGCCTATTATGAAACCAGCTCACAAAAAGATAGAAAAGATAGATCTTCTTTGAGGGGGCAACCTCCTTTACATTACACAAATGAATGATTCCTTGATTATTCAAATGACAAAAACTCCTTTCTATATATAGGAGTCTAAGGAGTCACAATATAACCCAGCCGACCTAACAATAATA
>APFE031458230.1:0-25783 GCA_000404065.3 Pinus taeda | reverse complement strand
GAGCCATGCCATGGGTGTTGCCATCAAGTACAACATCTGAAACATATAATCATACCAGAACCATAATGCCAACAATGAAACCAGCTCACAAAAAAATAGAAAAGATAGATCAACGCCTTAGAATTCAGCCTCTTTGAGGGGGAAACCTACTTTACATTACACAAATGAATGATTCTTTGATATTCAAATGAAAAAACCTCCTTTCTATATATAGGAGTCTAAGGAGTCACAATATAACCAACCAACCTAACAATAATAATATAAAGGCACAAAATAACAATAGAGGGATTCTGTGGGGCACAGTAATAACATTATGGGCACAATAGGGGCACAACACTATTAATAAGGGATACAACTACAATAGTAATGGGGTAATCACTAGTATTGTAGGGACCTAACACCTACAAACTTGAATATACTAACTAGGAGACAAAGCCATGTCACTCCATCTAACTATAATTTATGTTATCCTACTAATGTGGAAAATCGAATATCTCTATTTCACTAAGGCACAAGTCAAATGAATCCTTTTCTTGCTACAATTTCAATAGATACTAGGTCCTTAAGTGCCGTTAGTCTCCAACATGTTGACATTAGCATGGATTCATTATGACATGTGGTAGCTTGGGAGGGGTGCCACATGTCACTCATTTTTGGGTGTTTCACCATTCCAAGGCTGTCCTTTTTCCCTTCTAATGAGTTGTCAAATTTTTTCCTTTTCACCATTTGAAGCACCCATTTTCAACTATTTTATGATACTTGTTTGACCATATATTACCCATCCATTGCCTCTCTTACCTAGTTTCTCCATAAATATGTCATAATAAACCCAATAATGCTAAAGTAGTTAATTATTGTCATTTTAATTTATTTTCAATGGATTAAAGAGGATAATGCTTGATTTATTACTAATAATGATTTCCTATCTTGGTTCCTATTGTTTTTATACAACATCTAGGGTTATCAGGTGTCACTCTAGTTACTAGAAGCACATGACAATCCAATTACCAAATCACAAAATATTCCAACTACTAGAAGTGAATAATGGTCGAGTTACTGAAAGTGAAAAATCTATGCTAAATCCAGTTGAACTACTTGTAGAAAACCTTGTAGATTCACAAGCTCATGTAATCTACTAACATAAGATAAAAGAATCTACTTCTGCTCTTTATAGTGGAAGCACATAAAGATCAATAAAAACAATAATCGACAAGAGGAAGAACATCAATGACACATAACACAATAAATATCCAGTGAAAGCCACACCTCAAAACCCCACTATCTGTATTGCATTAATCATAAATACAAGATGATAATATAATGCTTGTTCTCACAAGAACAATCCCAACACTTAGTAAAATCAATCTCCAACTCACAAGAAAGCTCAAGTCAAATCCAGGCCTCTTCTCTGCTCTCCAAGCCTCGTATTTCCTTGCACCCTTGGTCAAATAATTCAGATGAATACAATATGATCTACTCAGCCTTGAGCTTAACCTTCATAAGTATTTCCCATCCTCCACCTAATGACTTCCTTTTTCCAATACTTAGCCAAATTTCCAAGCCTCCAAGCTTCTAATTCTTTGCACAATTCCTAAGAGAATTAGCCCATATTTAAAGGGAAATTCCTCATCCATAACTGTACAATCCAAAATTAGGTTTAGTTCCTGATTGCATGCACTATTAGTACAACTCAGAAAATTATACAACAAATAGTGCACAGTCCCTGCACTCTAGTCTCAACTTTCTGCTCCTATAACTTTTATATTTATGTTTTATTTAATTTATTTTCTACATATTTAGATCGGATTCAGGTATTTTTACGTTCTGTTCCTATAACTTTTATATTTATGTTTTATTTATTTCATGCAAATGATCTACTAGTTTAATTTATGAAATCCATTTTTTTGTGCTTGTGTGGTGTGGCGTTTAGGGCCCTAGTGTGAGGAGTTGTTAACTGAGGGACCCAACAAGTAGCTAAAAGGACACAAGTCCAGGACGTATGACTCCTGCATGTTTATTTCAGTCGTGAAATGAATGTGTTTGCTTCCTACAATAATTATTAAACATGCTAGACACTCTTATGATTCTTATGAATGAAATGACAGTTTAAGTTTATTATTATTATTCTTTCCTTTATGGTGCATGCAATTTGTGAATCCATGTTCAACGCAATTCTTGAGAAGCATGTTTTTAGTATATTGTTGTAGTGTGTTTCGATTTTAAACCAATTAAGCTTATTTTTGCATATATTTTCCTGCACCTCATCAATTTAAGAAATCAAGTTTCCATCATTTTTGGTGTCATTGCTGGGGAGGTGCCACATAGTTAGATTTTGATTGGTTTTATGTGTTATTAGATATCTTTGCCTACAATATCTGAGTATCCTAGAACATAGAGTGGAAGGAACTCTAAGATGAGAGGTAAGAACCTGCACGTCTAATTTTGTGGGTTAGTTTCCTCACTGGATTTAGATGAATTTGGTATTGTATGAGCCAAGGACGAAGATGACTCATAATGAATAGATAAATCATGACAACATGGCTTATTAATGTGAGGACATTTGGGTACGTGATAGATCTTGTTTTAAATTTTTTCTCTTTTCACATATTTTGTTTATTTCCTTACAAAGTTTCCAGTGTGTTGTATGAACCCCCCATTGTACTAACCCATGTTGGCAATCAAAAGGAAGGATTCATAAAAAATCTATAGCTTGTAGAATGTTACCCCTTGAACTTTCTTAATCCCTATCCACAATTGGAAACATCTCTGCATCTCAGGAGGAGAAAACCTTGATAGCATTTAGGAACATACCTATATTCCACGAAGTAATAGTGGAGGAAAAATTTTGCGATAAATTTTTAGAAGAAGAACCAAAATAAATCAAGTAACCATGGACCAAAATTCAGAGTTGTTGAAGAAAAACCTGTTGGGATACTGAATATGCTTTCTAGTAGTGAGGCTATGCTAGGTAAGAGAGATGACGAAAACAAATTAACACACATATAACTCACTCCAAGTGAAGAATTTAGGTCACATCTTGAAACAATTGTTATTAAATTTAAATCTAGGAAGATTAAAACTCAACTTTTAGATAATGACTTTAATATCCTTCAAGTACTATGCTTTTAATTTTTATCTTTCAGAAAATCAAGAGGTTTTCATGGAAGTGGGACCCTTAACGTAGGTAATTCACTTTGCTTATATAAGGGGGCTTTTGTATACCCTTCGATAATGGTAAGACTTTGAGAGACAAATACAAAGATAACTGGTTCATCTTGGGAATGTATCTCTTTGTCATCCTATTTTCCCTATTTTATATCCTCTTTTCATCCCTGTTTAATACTATGTCATTCAAGTCACTTTTATTTGTAATGAGGTTATTGAGGTGATGAATTACTAACTATGGCCACTCATGAGATGTTTCGTACAAATTTTGATGGTAGGGAGACCACTGCTACAAACCCTAATATGGTAAAAATGAATTTTACAACAATTTAGCAATACTCTTTTATTTGTTTTTTAGTATTCAACAATCTCTAGATCCACCACTGAAGTGCCTTAGTAGTAATCAACGCCACAGTCAACTTCAAAATTTATTATTTAGTTCTACATAGTTATCCTTTATTAATAAACAACATTATACAACCATCATGCATCAACATCATCTTGATTTGGATCAATTTTAGACTCAACGTTATTATCAATAGTTACCAGGATCACATACTTCATTTGTTAGCATTAGTTTTAGTGCTCTATTTTAGATCAATTTCATGGTACATCAATCTCTAATTTAAATTTTGCATCATCATCAACATACAGGTAAAACTTGAGGTAAAAATCACATGAAATTTTTTGTTGTTGTTGAATATTTAGGAAATGATGATAAAAACTACTGGAAACTTACCCTACTATTACATATCTTACCTTATGACAATGTACTTTGTATCCCATTGTAAATTGTGCCCTTAATCCATTTTTTTGTAACTAGACATCTTATTCTACAAAGAAACATTGAATTATCAGGAAAATCACTTCCTATTTTTGGAATAAGGAAATATGTTTATCTACTTATGTTCTTGTACCAACAATTCCTACCTTTTCTCTATTTTCAGAAATTCCTACCTCTATTCTTGTATCAAAATTTCCTACCTATATTATGGTATCATAAATTCATAACTTTGTTCTAGTATCCGAAATGCCTACCTCTATTATGATATTAGAAATTCCTTTGTTCTTGTATCAAAAATTCCTACCTCCATTCTTGTTGAAGAAAAAAAATTGATTCAAGTATATAATCCAAACCATGTATCGGATGGCCATGAAATTTTTAGGAGAAGGGCATTAAGATACGATACAAAAACTCACAAAATTTCAAGCAAACAAAGTCTATAGTTTTTGCAAAATTAAGCATAACCACCTACAACAATCTTGCATGTATCTCGAAATATGTGCATCGTATGGGTCTTATTTTCAGTGTGGGAAGGAATTAAAATAGTAAAAACACGCTCACAAAATTCCATGGAAATTGAGGTTATATTTTGTGAGAAATTGAATAATGAAGTTTGTTACTATACCCATATCAGATCCTGCAATTGCAAACAGATTTTTGAAGGGCTTGTCTAAATAAAATGGGAATTGTTTTATACATTATCCTTGCCTTGAATATACTAATTTTGGGTGGGAGATAATCTAATATTGTACCTACTTATCATGGTATTCTATGATTCATAATTCCCTTATCATTGGAATTTACCAGTAGCTACGAGAGAAATTGTAATTAAATGATACATTGAAAACAAAGAGAATTTTCAAGAAAATTATAGAAAAATATTGGTACAACTGACCTGTTTTTTTGTTCTTATTTATAGCTCACTTCATTAAGTTATTCTTCAATCCTACTTCAACTTTTGGGTTTATTTTTGGAGGATGTTAGATAGAAGAACGATTTGGGAATTTCATTGCAACAAGAAATTAATGATAGAATAGTTGTACAATAGAAATCTCATCTTTCCAAGAAAATTAAGCATGTGTATGGCCAATGCAAGAAGATTTCTTCCTTTCTTAGCTAATTGTTCTAGTGGTGATTGTTTGGAAGAAGTAGGAGATAAAATTGATGATTATTACATTGTTAATGTTGCATATTATGTGGGCCATTGCATCGTACAAAGAGCACATGTAGGTGACATACATGTTTATAAATTTTAAACTCTCTCAAGTGGTTGGATCATATTCCAAATTGGAAAATTTTGTACTATTTATTAAAGGGACAAGAAGGAATTTAAAGGTAGAAAATGGAATTACACTGCTCAAGTATTTTTCTATTGTATATGGCAACACCTATAGCTGAACTTCATGACAATCAAGAAATTTAGTATTTCATTGCAAGGGAACTAGCCCATTAAAAAGTGTGGATGTTACAAAGTCTCTTTAAATAAGCTGCGTGAAGTGCAAACCAATAAGATCGTTAATAAGATGAAGGTTGGTTGCATTGGAAATCTTAGGTGACTCTTGAGGACATGCTATCAATGCTATCTTATTTGCATGAGTACATGCAAAGATGCAGGCGTGGGGGAGATGATGAGTTGTCAAATCGTCACTTTTTTCACCATTTCAAGCACCTATTTTCAACTATTTTATCATACTTCTTTGACCATCTATTACCCATCCATTGCCTTTCTTACCCAGTTTCTCCATAAATGTGTCATAATAAACCCAAGAATGCTAAAGTAGTTAATTACTATCATTTTCATTTATTTTCAATGGATTTAAGAGGATAATGCTTGATTTATTACTAATAATGGTTTTCCTAGTTTGGTTCCTATTGTTTCTATGCAACCTCAAGGATTATCAAGTGTCACTCTAGTTACCAAAACTACATGACAGTCTAATTACCAGAAGCACAAAATAATTCAACTCCTAGAACTACAGAATGGTTGATTTACTGGAAGTGCACAAGACAAGCTAAATCCAAATCAACTAATGGAAGTAGCTGATTTACCAAAAGTCAGGACACTCTAGTCTTCTAGACACACTAGTAGTTATGCACATGTAGGTGACTGTCAACAGTGTGATTGTCGATTGAGATTTTCCTGTGCCAATTCAACATAAATCAAGACACATATTTTTTATATATCCACTCGATGTAGATTCTCTCTTATCCATAAGGATTTTGGCCAAAACTCAACATGTAATTTAACTTTTTAAAGCATTGAATTGTTAGTCACGATTTTGTGATACTTCAACGATATTATAAGCATGGATTTAAATCTTCTAATTTTTGCATAAGATAATATCATTGTAACATTGTGGTCTATTTTGGTAGCAGTAGTTGGCTAGAAGATAAATGATTTTAGGATCAAATATTTTAGCTATCTCCAATAATAATTGCTATATAATTTAGCTGAAGCAACACATAATGAAGAGAAAAGGATAATATTTATGTTTATATAGTAATAGCATTCTAAAAGATTATTTAAACATGTACTCTATACTTTCTGGCTAATTAATGACAATTTCCTATTGTTGATCACATTGTGAGTTGATTATTCATTCTTGTAGTTCTCCTAGATAGGAAGGTCCATTTTTCATGGGATGCACTTGTAGAGTAGATAATTGTAATATATTTTATTTTATTTATTTTATGCACATTTAGATCATATTCAATTATTTCTACTTTTTGTTCATGTAACTCTTATATTTCAGTTTTATTTATTTCATGCACAGGATACAATGGTTTAATTTTTACAGTCTAGAGTTTTGTGTGTTTGTGTGGTGTGGCTTTCAAGTCCCTAGTGTGAGGAGTGTTAACCCAAGGACCCAACAAGTGGCCGAATGGACACAGGGCCCAGCACAACGATCCTTTCATGTATATTTCATTCCTCTATTGAATGTGTTTGTTGCTACAAGAATTACTAAACTTGTTGGACACTTCTATGATGCTAATACATAAAATGAAAATTTAAGCTTAAGCTTATTATTTATTCTTTTGCTTATGGGGCATGCAAGTTATGAATCCATGTTCAATGCAATTCTTGATAAGTGTGCTTTTAGTAGATTGTTGTACTGTCTTTTGATTTCAAACCAATTAAGCCTATTTCTGTATATATTTTTCTAGAACCTCATCAATTTATGGATTCTTAGTTGTTAATTTAATGAACACCAATTTAAGAAATTAAGTTACCCATCACTTTCCATGTGGAAACCTTTAATGGTGCCATGTCATCATGCTTGCATTAGATGTTGACATGTCCTACCATGTGTTTCCATATCTTCCACGTTGTTAGGTCCCTATACTACTAGTGTAGCCCCTTATTATTATTAGTGCAACCCCCTTATGGTATTGTTGTGCCCATGTAGTCCCCGTGTTGTTATCATTGTGCCCCATGGAAGCCCACTATTATTACTTTTGTACCCCTATAATATTATTGTTATGTAGGCTCTAATTATATTGGGATCACTTAGACTCCTATATATAGAAAGGAGGTATTGTCATTTGTATCATCCAAGAATTGTTCATTTTTGTGATGTAAAGTAGGTTTCCCCCTCGAAGAGGATGATTTTTAAGTCATCGATCTATCTTTTCTTCTATTTTATGAGCTAGTTGCATAACATTTTGTATCAGAGATTTGGATTCTAGGGTTTTGCTGCTCCAAATAGGTCATCGTGGAATTTTCGCTATAAATTTTTCTCTACGAAGTTTCAAAAACTAAAAAAAAAACCCTATTTGAGTTGAAATATTGGTGAAGCTTGCACCCAAATTTCTTCGCTATATTTCTGGAGATAAGGTGTAATACATTTAGGGTTTCTGCAGTCTCCCGAATTACATCCCAAAATGGTGATCTTGGGAAAATTTTCATAACTTTCTCTTTGAGAATCAGATTGAAATTTCATAAGAATTCACAAAAAGAGGACGGAATGTAATTTTTTGCGTATTGTTTTCAGGTTCGAAAGTTGAAACAGTGACATGTGGCTCGTACAAGTTCGCTCTACTGAAAAAAGTATATAATCAGGTTCTTGGGAGATTGGGCATAACTCTTTCTTCAAGAATCCAATTTCAATCAGACTTGTGGAATTGGAAAGAGGACGAAAACTACAGGTTGTAATTTCCAACCTTGAAATTTCATAGATACAATAGATTCAAGATCGTGATGCTAAAATCAAGAAAAAAAAGACTTAAACCAAGAAAATAGAAACACCTAGGAAGAAAAATTCGACCCATGATTTGAAGAATGCAGTCAAAGCTAAGAAAAATAGTATTATATGTGCCATGAAAGCTAATATCAATGGTATGCAATCAGATTTGAAGAAATGCATGTAAGATTTGAAGAAATACATGGAAGGTTTGAAGGAAGGTAGGACAAAGCTGCTACAAGAAAGGCCTCCTAATGACGAAAAGGTAGTAGAGGAATCTCATGATGCAAAAAAAAAAATGCTAATCATGATTTCATGGAATCTAACATTGGATTGAAGACCCCCCCTATTCCAAAGATTGATATGAGGAATTTTGATGGCAAGTCTACCATAACATGGATACTACAAATGGAGAAATATTTTGATCCACATGATGTGCAACTATTACAAAAGGTATGTATTGCATCTCTATGTTTAGAACCCAATAGTGTTTTATGGTATAAAGGGATTTGTTCTCATAAACCACTTGTCACTTGGTCAATTTTCACGAAGTAAATGATAGCACATTATGACGATACAAAGAGCAAGACCTTCTTTAGCCAATTGATAAATCTCAAATAAAAGGGTTCAATGACATAACACATTGAGGACTTCCAAAAATTGAATATAAGGGTAAATGATATTCCAAAGAAGTAGAGGATTTATATCTTCATAGGGACTTTAAAGGATAACATTCAGCATGAGGTTCAACTTTGGGAACCAGATTCATTGGAGAAGGCATCCAAGTTGGCAAGAAAAATTGAAAGCACAATTATGGCAACAAGAAATCCTACCACTCACAATTATAAATATGGAAGTCTTGTTGCTCCTAGCCTTCCACAACCTACAAGGTTGATAGCACAACAATTGGAATAAAGAGGAGAAAATGACCTTTGTTACAGTTGTGATAGCAAATACACTAAAGGTCATAAGTGTGCTGAGAAGAAATTATTCTACATTGATTATGAAGAGGAGGAAGAAAAGGATCGAGAAACATCAAAAGAAGAGGATATACACCAGGAACCAACCCTAGAGAAAGTAGAAATGAATCCAACCATATCTTCTAATGCATTGGCAGGAATTACCACTCCTCAAACTCCCTATACTACTATTGTATCCCCGTATTATTATTAGTGCAACCCCCTTATGGTATTGTTGTGTACATGTAGTCCCTGTGTTGTTATTATTATGCCCCATAGAGTCCCACTATTTTTATTGTTGTGCCCCTACAATATTATTGTTATGTAGGCTCTTATTATATTGGGACCACTTAGACTCCTATATATAGAAAGGAGGTATTGTCATTTGCATCACCCAAGAATTGTTCATTTGTGTAATGTAAAGGAGGTTTCTCCCTTGAAGAGGCTAATTTTTAATTCGTTGATTTATATTTTCTTATATTTTGTGAGTTGGTTACATAACACATGTCATGCCCTATAAACTGTCACCGTGTATCCATGTTTCTATGTCATTGCTGAGCGGGAAGGGGAATTGTGTGTCACCCATGTCATGATATCCATCCAATAGATCTGTGCTAAGTTTTGGTGCTTGATTTGGCCATTTGTCCTCCAATATGTTATTGCCACATGTTTTCATTCTATTGGCTATGCCGAATGTGTTAAACATCATGTAAATTCTTACCTCATCCATCATTCATTTTTAGTGGTCACTGTTGATTTACCAGAAAGGTGCACACCACTTAACATCACTAAATAATGCACAATTTTGTGTGCTTGAGACCGTGGATTTCTCCACCAATGGTGGATCCACGCTAAACATATGTAATAATTAACAAATACTATATTTGGGTTTTTTCCCTATAGTTTGGGCCTGCAACTAGCGATGATATTGAAATGACTATAACTTCTCATCTAAGAGAAGTTTTTCAGAGAAGTATATATCGTTGGAAAGGTATTAACGATACCTATCAAACCATTATTTTTTAGAATCATTTAGAAATCATAACTATATCAAAATATCAAACAACGTCAATCACCTTTATCTTCATGTGATGAGATCCTTTAAGAGATCCAACTGTCATACTACTTCACTGAGAGTCCTACTACTTCCTTGGACATCATGAATGATGTTGTTTTTGTCTCAAACCTTCCCTTTGACATAAATGACATCTTATTGTCATCAATGAAAACACTATGTGAAAAGATATCCCCCTTTTTCATTGATGAAAATGTCATCAAACATTGATGGTCATTGATGTCAACCAATCAAAATCTTCCCCTATGCAAATGCAATGTATGTAATCTCTCCTTTCTGAAATGAAATTGCAATGTCTGCAATCTTTCCCTCCTCAAATTCCTTCATCTATCAATGTCAATGTATTAATGTTTTCAATCTCTCTCACTTTGAAATCAATGACATAGATTCATGAATGTTTATCAAAATTCAATGTCGGTGATTCTGTATAAATACCTGTCAAAACTCTATAACTCATTCTTGGATGATCTCATGGACCTTACTGAACCATGCTTCATTCCTACTACAATTTTTCCTTTATGAAAGAGTCCCCTCTTGGGACCTTGCTTTATCTACTACTCATAATTGTTCTTTTACTTTTAAATCCTCCCCCTAAGACCATGTTATTTTTTCTATAGACTT
Organism: Pinus taeda; assembly: GCA_000404065.3. Classification (NCBI taxonomy): domain Eukaryota; kingdom Viridiplantae; phylum Streptophyta; class Pinopsida; order Pinales; family Pinaceae; genus Pinus; species Pinus taeda. Next base: position 14,998 of record APFE031458230.1, on the reverse strand, counting down.
GATCTTGATTCTCATAACTGTTCTTCAAAGTTTCCCTCGATGATCATTCACTTTCCTATGAACTTGACCTAAGTATTTTGTTTCTCACTGTCATTCTTTAAAGTCTCAACCTAGGACAACGCTTCTTTGATTGATAAGTACTTGCCATATTTGCATTCTTTGATTTCCCTTGAATTTCAAGTATATCACCAGAAGAGCCATAAATTTCGTCTTAAATGTCGGTTTCCCACTCCATTTGGTTGCATTTCAACCGTCAAATCATGAATAGTGACTTTAGTGATCACTTTCCATCTGACCTGCGTGATTTTTACCTGGGTAGCACAGCTCCCTTCGCTCTACTATGAACCCTATGACACTTCCTTGCTTCACACAATTCTCCATTCATGCAGCTCCCGAACCCAAGCAGTGTAGTTTATAGTCTCGTGCCTCCTTTTAGCTTCCTGGAGTGCTAAGATTGTGTTACCTTCATCTACTCACATGGCCGAACTGCTATTGCATGGCTTCAATCGACTACCATTCACCTTTCCTAGGAAGGGATCTCCATTCAATTTGACCAGATTTACTGCTCCTCTTTCCATAACCTCATTAATAACATAGGGCCCTAACCAGTGCATCATGAACTTCCCTGGAAATTTATCAAACTTACTATCATATAAAAAAACTAGGTATTTTACCTTAAAGGTGTGTAACTTAATGTGTCGATCATGCCATGCTTCTTTGCGTTGCTTCTGGACCCATTGGTGAAATCCAGCTAGAAATCTCTCTTCATCAAGCTCATCCAGTTGTGTAAGCCTTTCCTCTAGGGCTCCACGATCCATCATACTTGTGAGCACTGCTATGCGCAGACTAGGCACAATATATTCCATAGGCATTACCGCTTCGACACCATAGACAAGCCTAAAGGGGGTTTGTCCAATCAGTTTCTTACATGTCACTTAATAAGCCCATAGCACTGCAAGTATGCATAGGTCCCAGTCACTTCATTGAGCATTGTAAACCTTGGTTAGTGCATGCTCCAACACTTTATTGAATGCTTCCACTATCCCGTTAACATGTGGGTGATAAGGCGTGCTCTTCTGGTGATATACCTGAAATTCCTCTGTTAGCATGCCGATCGTCTCATTCAGAAAGTGTGTACCTTGATCACTCATCAAGATCTTTGGATAGCCAAATCGCGTTAGTACATGCTCAAAGAGGAACTTTTTAGTAGTCACACCTGTGCAATCCTTCACAAGTTGTGCCTCTGCCCAATGAGTCAAATACTCTATCGTGGTGATAATGTACCTTGTTCCCATCTTTCCTTGGGGCTGAATGGGTCCCACAAAATCTATCACCCATTTCTGAAAGGGTTGCAACGTCATTTGTGGATTTAAAGGAATGCCATCCCTCCACGATGGCCTGCCAGTTCTTTGACACACATCACATGCCTTGTAGTATGTTTTTGAATCCTGATGGAGGGTTGGCTACCACAACCCTGCATGTAGAATCTCCTGCACGGTTTCTCACCCTGCATAATGTCCTCCTGCAGTGCCCCCATGAGCATCCAAGAGGATGTTTCTCCTCTCAAACTCGAGTACATATCGTCGCAATATCTCAGCAGACCCCATTTTGTATAAATGTCTAGCAATTATAGAAAAATATGTTGTGCGCACCACTAATTCCTTCTTCTACTAGACAATGTATCCTTCCAGGGAAATTCTTGTCATTCGGAAGCATATTATATCTTCAGAATGACCATCTACGATGTCCACTACAAATAGTGTGCATAAGGAAATCCTTCCTCCAATTTAGTGGGATCTTCCCCTGTTTCAATGTGTGACAGATGGTCTGGTCCTGCATTTAGTCATTCAGGCTTCACAATAACTTCAAAATCATACTCCTCGAATAACAAGAGCCACTTGCAGATTCTCCCCCCAACACAAGCTTATTGACTAGGTATTTTAGCACAGAGGGATCTGTATACATCTTAAAATGGCCTCCCAGAAAGTAGTGCCTAAACTTTTGGAGCGCATACACCATGGCTAACCCTTCATGCTCGGTGGTGGAATAATTCTTCTCTCCCTTGGATAATCTTCAGCTTGCAAATGTGATAGGATGGTCCAAGTCTTCTCCCCCAGCCTGTGTCAGTACTGCTCCTAGAGCTATACATGATGCATCGACATGGACATGAAACTCCTTCTTCCAATCTAGGAAGACTAGGATCAACGTAGTGACCATATTTTCTTTCAAGAAATCAGGTCTTTTTACAGTCCTCATTCTAGTAGAATGTGACATCCTTATTCAATAACTTTTCCATAGGTGCAGTCATCTGGACATAGCCTTTGATAAACTTTCTATAATATCTACTAGTCCAAAGGTAGCACGCATTTGTTTCACACTCCTTGGCACCTCCAAGTTCAATATCACCGTTATATTTGTGGGGTCTACCATCAGTCCCTATCTACAAACCACATGACCCAACAGGGTCCCAAATGGAACACAAAACAAGCACTTCTTCAGATTGAGCACAATCTAGTATCTTCGACAGGTATCCAGCATCAGGCGCAGGCTTGCTAAATGGCGTTTTACTAGCCCAAACATAGTCCACTAATCAAAGTATACTTCCAAGAACTTATGAATAAACTCTTTTAACGCAGCAACGACTACATGCAAAAAACTCGTAGGCGCGTTCTTCAACCCAAATGGCATTACAGTGTACTGAAAACAACCCCACTCAGTCGTGGAGGTTGTCTTGCTCCTATATTCCAGCACGATTTTCATCTGGTGGTACCCTGAGAACCCAATAGTGAAGGAATATGATTCCTAGCCACCTACATTGTCCAACACTTCATCAGTGAATGGAGTCAGAAAAGGATCATGTGTGCAAGTGTCATTTAGCTTTCTAAGGTCCACAAATATCATTATCTTATCCTTTTGCTTCTTCTCTTGTACCACCATTGGGCTTACCCAGTTAGATTCTTCCACAGGCTCAATAATGCTTGTCGTGAGGATCTTATCTATCTTTAAGCAGACCTTTTCCTTGTACTTCAGAGTGAGATGGTAAGGCCTTTTCTTAACCGGCTTCACATCGGGCTTCAATGTGATTTTAATAACACCTAGGTCCTTGATTATCCCTTTTAGATCCATAAACTTGGTAGGGAATAAATCCTGGTATTCATGGAGCAATTCAACGACCTTATCCATCGTCGCATCATCCCAGTAATCTCCAATATTCACGAATTTGGGCTCTACCTCCGTACCAATGTTCACTTGTTTCATTTTCAGCGGTGCAATTGTATCCAGATTATCAACCTATGGCCCTTCAACCTTGTAGTAACCTTCTGTTTTAGGGATGTTCTTTCGTGGATCCTCATCCTCTTCTTCAACAATGACATCATAGCATTCTAGTGTGTGACTCAGTCGAGTAGCCCATCCAGGCTGAATCAGGTCTAAAGGATCCTGCGGTATCCTAAAGATTGTTGCTTTCACCTCTTGTAGTGCCTCATCAATACTCTCAAACCCGTTTTCAAAACTAAATTTCATTATGAATCCTTCACTCAAAATATCCCATTCACCTGTACCATGGCGAAGCTCTATTTCCACATACCAATTCATTGGAACGACATCCAAGGTGTGACAGAACAAGTGCACCCATTCAGGCTGGGGATTTTCTCCATAAGCCTGATCCCATTTGGCTAAGTGCACGCGCAGGTCATCTTGCCCATCATACTTGTCTGTCATTCACACTTTCGGCTTCCCAGAGTGAGTTCTCATCATCTTCCTACATTCACACCAATCATCAAAGCTTCACTTATGCGTACCCCACCATCTTGCAGGCGTAAAGTGTAGTGACCAGTCCAATGCCTAGAAGCGTTGCTTTTCTGGTGCCTCCCTTTAAAATGCATCCAAAACGAGATCTACATCACTTAGGCCATCATAAGTGGGAAGATTCCTTACCTCCGACAACACACAACACAGTCACCAGGTCATCATGTTACAACATAGTGTAGTTACTTCGTGTAACAGATTCTGCCAGGGCTCTAATTATTCATTAGAGTCTGAGGTGAAAAAACTCTCGTGATCCCATGTAATTCATCCATATGCAGTGGGATTCACCCAATATTCGTCTCACACTGTTATCTTATAGATACAGTCTAGGTCATCATCGCCCTCATAATCGTGGACTAGATCAATATAGCATGATCCTTCAGCAAGATCTAGGGGTACTATTACGCAGAGCTATTTATTCTCAAATATCATCTTTTGTTTCTTTAGATTAATTACCCTATTCATATCAATAGCCCAATCAATTCCTAGGAGTGCAGGATAGGGGTTGTTGTCATCCACAATTTATATCACTTCAAAGTCAACCAGTGTGCTTGCGCCTTCAATATCCACAGTCAACCCCTGTAGCCGCTCCATGCGGATGATCTTCTGCTGATTCACCATTCTTAGCTGAATCAGAGACCATTGCAGTGTGGGTCTCCCCATTTGTTCCCAAGTCTGCTTTGGTAGGACGTTCACATTAGACCCCAGGTTCAAAATAACCTGATCCATCTCATATTCTCCTATTTGGGTGGTTAGTCTCATTTCCGATCCCATCCTCATTTTATTCTTACCAAGCTTTCACAATATGCACGGCTCAGCCAGAGTATTTCTAATGCATCTCTTTATGAGCTCTTGTAGCCCCTTCATAGCATTTCTATCATGCAGTAGCTTCATGAAGGTTTCCAAGAAGGTTGTAAGCATAGAAGGATCCATCTCCTAATCAGGCTTATCCTTGCTTCCTGAGGTGGAGACTTCAGCGAAGCTCTTCTTCACCTCCATGAATGTTTCACTGCATGCTCTAAATTGAATTTAGCCTCGTTTGTCGAAGCTTTTCAAACCCATGTATTGTCTTCTAGTTGTTTCCCCTTGTCATATCTTGTTGTGATTCCACTTTTGAGCAATATATTTACGTTTGGATCCTCTTCGTGTGGCTCAAACCTCATCATTGCAGGTTCTGAGTCGGTGGAGGTGGAAACGCCCCTTTGTCACATATCCTTTCTATCACCGTAGGACAGTCTTCCGTTTCATGATAAAACAAAGTGCAGTACTTGCATGTTCGACGTGTTGGGTTAGTGAAATCACAGGCATAGTGTCCTAGTGCTCTGCAATTTTAGTAGAACAACTGTCCTCGACCTCTGCTAGGTCCTCCTCTGCCTCGGCCTCATCTTTGCCCCTGAAATCTTATCTATGCCATCCCTGCCCTCTAGTCAGGGAGCTGCATTTCTACTTGAACCCTATATGAAGGTGTTCTATCCATCATCAACTCATAGCTTATATAGTTGTGCTCATCATGCCCTAACAACCTACAAAAGTTGCAGAATAGTTGTTGGGGTGCCTGTACAAACTTCTGCAGCAAATGATAGTTATCCTTGTCATGTTTTCCTACTACCTGATAGATAGCGCATCTTAATGCAGGCCCCACACTCGGTCCTACTTGAGCTTCTAGCCTCGAAGGCATCGGTCATCCTCCTACAATATAGTTCGCAAAGACTAGACAATGGTATTTTTCATGCCCCTCAATCTTTCATTTCAGACACCATACCTCTTCGCACACCTCTGGTCGAACTGTTATTTCCTGCTTCAAACTTTGCATTTCAAAGCAAATATTTTTCAACTACGCATGGATCTGGTAAATCCCCAAATTTGGATCTTGCATCAATGTTTCATGGAGTCTCATTGCAATTTCCAAGGCCTTCGCCTGAGTTGTTAGCTTTTGTTGTGACAGCACAACCCTTAAGTGTGGTAGTAGCGAAACCACAAACCACTCGTGATGCTGTCTGCCTGTCAAGTTCATATTAGCTTCGCGGATTTTACACTTTAACCTCTAATCTAATTCCCAAGGTATCTTGCCAGGTTGCATCACGATTTCCTTGAACCCCATAATAGATTGTGCTTCAGATTTAGGCCTACTGAATTATTTGTTTAGCGTAGTCTAGATGTCTGCCACTTCAACATTCGGTTTATCATTAGAGTACTTGATGTACCAAGTTAGCACATGATCCTGCAGAGCACTAACCAATATCACCTGCTTCATGTTATCATCTGTAATGCCCTAAACTTCCCATATAGATTTTACAACAAACCACAATTGGTCTGGGTCCTCATTCCCCAAGCCTTTAAACAAATGTAGCTTCATTGAATTTTCCATACTGAATTGCGGTGGAGGTGGAGGTGGTGCGGGTGAAGTCGCAGGTGATGGTGGTGAATTTGGAGGTGGTGTGGGTGGAGGCAATATTCGTGGAAATCCTTGTTTTATTAACTAAATAGCACTTCATAGAGAAATCTACACTATCCCTTCTTCATCACCTCATGGAGGTGAAATCAATGGACTATATTCAGGACCCATGTTCCTGTAATTTTTTTCGCTTCGCATAGCTCTGAACATTAAGGTAGCTGCATAACCCATTTTTCGCACAACACATTTTAATCTAGGTATTCAAAGATTTCACGTACTTACCTCACGGTCCTTTGAAAAAGTGTCGCTCTGTTTTGCTATAGCTGACTTAGGTGTTGACCACAAATTCAGTCACATATCCTCCTATGACATGATCAAGCCAATGATCAATAGTGCAGGCAATCTTGTCCTCATATGCTTCCAATTTCTGTACTAGCTCTAGGGTCCACACAATAGGACCGTCAAGTTTCCAACTTCCTTGGCTTTCTGCTAGCTTTGTGATCCACTCGTATAGCTCAATCAAAAAGGATCAGAAAAATATTTGTGGATATCTGTATATACGTATCTCTCCATCCACTATTCCTTTGTTAGTCGCGTTCTCCTGTGTCATGAATTCGTGGATCTTCTTATCCAACCAGTCTTTGATATCTTTCTTTGTTCGATTCCAGTGATACGACATCACACATCTCTTATGTAGATTCTAGGCCTGACAACGAAATCATTTTTTGGCTTGTGGGGGCTTGACCTATGTTCAATGTTATTTAGCTAGACAAATCCCTACACTACTAGGCCTTTTGGCATCAACCCGCAGAGCATGGACTGAAGTCTCACTCGAAGCTGTATGGGGAGATGCTGGAACCAATGTTTTGCACCCTGAGATAGTTGTGATGTCAGTTTATTCCTTCTATCCCTACCTTCACGTAGGTCACTTAGTTCTAGGGCTCTATCTACCTAACCCTTATTCTGCCCTTCAATACCTCTTGAAAGGGTATGACTGACCTTCATGCAACCCTAACCCTTGATCTAGACACTTTTGCGCTGCTAAGGCAGTGTATTGCACAGATTGTCAAGTTGTCTTAAGAATCTTACTAGTCTTCTTAGACACTCAGAGTTAGCACCGTGTAAAAAGATATTCTTAATTGCGTTCAGTTATCCAACATAATTATATTCATTCACGCGTGACATAAGCATTATAAAGGAAATTCATACATAACATGAGAAGATATATTAATCAGAAAAAGACATAGAAATTGCATAATATTTCTCTTTATTGGTGTCTTCTAGTGATTAAAGACTCTATCAACCCTATGCACATAGTTGTAGGGGTCTGTGCACTCAGATGTAGAGCCTCTACCTATGCTACGAACCAAAACTTAGACTTATACTTCAGAGCTATGACTCTCTTACATGATTGATTAACCTAACTACTTAGAGCTTAGCTCTTTTTATACAATCCCATGGTCCATGGACCATGGGTGGATCTCTTATAGCCAACTTTACTCTACAAAACTAAGGGTGAACAACCCATTATGACTTATGACACCTTCGTGCTCTGTGACCATCAAATGTGAAGTCTTTATAAGTTTATTACATAATTTGACCAAAACATGAGCTTTTAGCCCCAAAACTGTCCTTTGGGGGATCTCGTTCCCAAGAGGTTTCATCTTTGTCTTCAAATTCATCCTTGGGACTTGAGTCTCCTCCTCAAGAAAAAATAATTTTATAATCAAGACTTGATTTGTCACTTGGAGATCTTTGATAGCAAAGAATATTATCCAATACCTACAAACCCTTCAAGCTTTTGTTGAGCTTGCAATGTCAACCTTCAATGAAACAATTTCTTCAAATGGGATTTCAAGAAGATGGCTTCCCCTTCAATCGTTTCTTTAAGTTTCTTTGAGAACTTATATTTTTCTTTAATGTGAATAGTAACAATTTCTTCTCTTTTCCTTGCCTCTTCTACCTCAACTTTTAAGTGACAAATTTCTTCTTTTGCCTTGAAAATCGTGTAACTAATCTCTTTAGAATATTGCTTGTTTTCTTCCAGTTGATTTTCCAAGACTTATTTACTTCTCTCAAATTCTTCTAATTGTCTTTTAAGGATGCTACGTCATGGTCCTTGATTTCCAAGAATTCATGTTTCCCTTTTCCTTCAAGGGTATGTTATCCTTTCTTAGGGTTTTACATTAGACTTCCTTTTCCTTCAAATTACTCTACCACACTTCGTCCAATATTATTCCTTCCTTCATTTGATTCTTGAAATTTTCAATATCATGATCCTATTTTTTCTAGACTTCATCTCTTTCTTTGAGTTTCTCTTCTAATATAGCAACATTTCTTCTTGAACCCTCTAGTTCCTTCAGGGAACTTTTGAGTTATCCTTCATAAGTAACTTTCTTTTCAATTTCACTTTTTACTTCCTCTTCCATTGGTTGAGGAATTTCATCTTCATCATCTATGATAGGATATGGAAACAAAGAAGTAAACCTTGTTTGCCACAACTGAAACAAAATGCAATACTTGATTCTTTAGCATCATGTGTATGTAGGATTTTCTCTAGGGATCATATACACTAATCGCATGATTGCAACCCTTCTTTTCGTAAGATATTTTCTTCTTTCTCTTTCCTTTATTTGTCATAATATCTCCTATATACGTTCCAGTTGTTAACTATTACTAATGGAACCTACTCTGAAACCACTTGTTGGTCCAAAGACCACACAAAGAGGGAGAGGCATGAATCCATGTGAGAGAAATTTTACTATTTCACTACTTCTCATAATTAAACAACCATATAGCAATGAATCATAAGCATCATATCAACAATGATAACTATTATCATCAAGCTACCATAATATCAATAAAATATCAAGAAGCCATCACATCACAAAAAGACTCAAGTTGTTACATGAAAACCATATGCGAGAAAAAACAAATTATATTCTTATTTATCTTCAATTCATTACATAGATGAATAGGCTATGACCTGCTAGAGGTAACTACCCCCAAGAATTGAAATCTTCCACTTGTAGTAGGCTACAACCTTATGGAGGAACCAAACTCAAAAGAATGAAAGTAGCTTGTCACTATAGGATACAACCATGGAAAATTTTTGGGGCTAATATTCACAGGTGGGCTAATTTTCCATGATTTTTCAAAAAAAAATATTCGACAATTTTCATAATTTATAAAAATAATTCGCCCAAATTTTACAATATAAAATTATCCTAAAAATCACCAACATTACATAGAGAGTATATATAAAATTATTATAAATTTGAATAATTGTACAAATACATCAACACACATTTCATAGTTTTCATATTAGGGACTAGTGAGATTCTTCACTGTTTTAAAACTTCAAGATAATTTTCCATCCTTAAAATTTTCCCTGGATACTACCTGCTTGAAGCTCCAACCTCAGTCCAGTCACCTGAATCCTTCTCAAACTTCCTTGTGGCCCTATATTTTATATCATTTTTAAAATGGATCCATTGTCATTGTATATCACTGAATCTTAAGTATAATTTACAACTTGTAATCACTACATAATCCACTATCACTATCACAATATACAACTAATAACCTGTCCTCATTCTCACTGCAATCACTATCATAACTTGCAACCAATGCGACTACTGGGTGCTAGAGTTACAATTCAGTTAACTCCTTCAACACTTAATTTCTCAAACCACGGCCATGTAAGCTTTGAGGCATAGCACAAGACATGCCAAATACTTTTATTTTTAACTTATGTAAATCCTACTTCTAATCCATTAACTAAATTCTTCGGAATCGACAAAAACTAAATTGGAAATAAAAACCTTTCAACAAAATGACACTAAGCCACTCTAGGTATTTGATTTACTCAAGAAAAATACTTGCCAAAAACTTTGATAGAAAAATTAAAGCATGCTTTGCAATAAATCTCAAAAAGATATTAGAAGATAAAGTATGTTCCTGAGATTGAATTCCAATGCTTAGAAAAAAGAAAGAATGATTTTCTATTATTCCTTTAAATTTGTTTCCTTTACTGGAAATATCTCATTCTTGTATGAGAGAAATTACATTCCTGTACTGAAATGAGTTTCGTTCCCACAATGGAGTACTCCATTTTAGTACTACAATACTTTGTTCTCGCATTGGAACATTCTGTTCCTATACTGGGATACTCTATTCTTGTACTATAATGCTTTGTTCCTGCACTTAGAACTTGATGTTCTTGCACTAGAACAGGCTTGCTTTCAACCACCCTTCACTCATATATTAATGTGTTATGGATAGTAAACTGGAAATGAGAAAAACATAAAATAAACTTCAGCTCGAACTTTAATGGAAAAGACTCAAAATCCAAAACAAGAATTCAATAAAAAGATAACTTCAAAGATTGAAGGGAATTCTTACAATAGTAGAAAGGAAAAACTCTTGTGCTGTAAATGAAAGTATGTTATCCGAAAGATGAAAATTAACCCTCTTCCGATCTCTATCACAATGATAAATATACTCATCTTGAAATATTAACTTTATAAAGTCTTTAAACCCATAAAAATGCCATAAATGATTTATGTACTCAGTGATATTTAGTTTGCGTTCATGTAAGGAAATCATTACAGTATAAACTTATGCATAGAGATATCATCACTCAGCCAAAAATTGTATTTATATCAAGGCACGTTGTGCTAAAAGGAAATACATCAAACTTAAATCAATAAACTCACAACCCTGTCTAATATTTTCGAAATAAGTTAAAAGTGTTCTTAGAAACTAAAAGAAACAATGGAATTCTTTAGGAAGAAATAAAATATTGAAACTAGAAATAGAAATCCACTAAACACACATGAGGACTCCTCAAATATGAGATCACGCATAAGAGAAAGACATTCACAAGGGTTTCTCCAAACTTGCAATCTCAAGCATATAAAAATCAGTTTGTTCACACCAGCATAACTAGATCTAAGACCACCTTGAAAGATAGGGAGAACAAGATGGATTGGTTGGGCCCTATCCAACCAACTCATTTCCCTTTACGAAAACTCTAAAATCAAATGCGTGAGGGAAAAATTACAAATAATCATAGGAACTATAAATAAATGAAACTAGCATTAGCTCCTTCTTTATTCAAGGTCTTATGCAAATATGCATCATAAAGCCATAGATCTAGCATAGAAGGACATGGTGATACAAGATTGCAAGATTACAACAGCAAGGTACCAAAGTTATTCATATTATCGCTAGTTAAACATATCCTAGAATCCCTAATTTATACATAGATTCTTGACTCTTGGTCGCAATGAAAAACTTAATAGGAAAAACACATTGAACAACGATCTACCTCCATCTTTAGCACATCCATAACGCTCCAGGATTGATGCAAAAAATGGAACAAACCCTCAACAATTGGTGTGTGCCATTCCTTAACAAATATGATATTTTTGGAGTCAATCCAGAATGAGTCGACTAGTTGTCCACCTAGTATAGGAACAACGGGCAATACAAGAACTTCAGATCCTGCATCAACCAACTTTGACTTGATTAATGACATTTAATCACCACACCTTAAGGAAATATGAATAGATAAGTTACAAAGAAATGTAAGCCCATTCAACCTTTTAAATGAATAATAATCCTTTATGGTCCATATCTAAAAAATCACAAAAAGGGACCAAGAATCATGTGTAAAGGGTTTAATTTAATTATGCAATTAGGGTTCGGGTAGCATGATTAGGACAAATCTAGGGTTAAAAATGGACAATTATGATGACCAACATCTCCCCAACTTCATCCCGTTGTGTGCCCTCATACAACCACTAACCTCTACAAAAACAAAATTATGAGCCATCCTTTACTTCTAGATCTGAATATTGGTTCCCTCCCCTTTTTCCTTCAACTTCTTGATATGGGCTTTCCTCAAGTGCTTAACCACTTTCCTTAGATGATTTTTCCAATGAGATGCATGGAATTTCCATCTTTTCATCTGTCTTTCCCATTCTTGCACTGCTCTCACCAATTCTTCATTCCCGCTCTTCAATGTAGTATTCTAGTCCATTACACATCGATTTAAAACTTCAAGTTCATATATATGCTACTTCAACTCCTGAATTTGACTTCGCATGCTAGAGACAGAATGCTTCTCCTCATCTTCTTCTTATGCTGGTGCTTTCTCAGCCACTGACTCATAGAAAATATCATTATTTTCTATTTCCTTTTCCAACTCCTGCATTTCAAGATTTAGAGGAATAGTATCTTCATGCTCTTCTACTGTTGGGTATAATGTTACCTCTTGCCTCGTTTCCTATTTATGATCCACCTTTTTCTTCTTTGTCATTCTGTTGAAGCCCCGAAAATCGGGTCGACAACAAGGGGGATACCCACCCGGTCCGGACCTTGGTTGGCAGATCCTTATCCGTTTGGTATAGCGGGTCCGACTGGGGATACTGGGACGAGTTTCCCAATCTAAGGGTGTGTGTGTGTGTAGAGTTGGATAATGCTAATCTAAGAGTGCTTTAAAGCTAATTCAATTCAGATTCTTAAACTAACTATATGCTATTGTAATCTAATGAGAAACAACACATCTAATCTATGCTAACCCAGGATGTATATCTTCTATTATACGATCTAAAGAGATTTCAAACAATAACTGGTAATAAAGATCATTCAGCTATCATAAGAATAGAAATCATTTAAGATAAACCACTTTGCATAAGAAGTTAGGCAAAACGGTTGTGAACAGCATATCGCATAATAAGTTATTCATATATCAGACATAAATAAATGACTCCACCGTATAGAAGTGCCAAATGGTAACTCATACATTCATGCAATAACATATAAACAACTCAAAACTGTATATCACTTGAAGAATATAAGCAAAAATGGCCAAGAGATAAAAGTACCATTTATGACTAATCCTACTCACAAACTTCAAGCAAAAACGATTTATCTATACTTGTTCTAACATCTACTAAGAGTACAAAAGTGCAACATCAGTAGCAGACATCAAAATGCAAATAAAAAATAAATCTCGATCCATCCATTCATCAAAACCTCCTCTGAGGGTGCAGAAGTGCATGTTCCGAGGACAAGTTTTTGACAAATCTCTGGACCCTTCTCTAAATGCATGAGAAGGGTTAAAATACTACTTCCTAATTCTAATAATAGTGTTTTTACAAAATTTTAGGATATGGTTTTCAAATGACCGTCCTTTTTCTAATCTAATAAAAAGAAAAAAACAAACATATAAAAATAAGCTACTTCTGAACTTGGTCCTTAAAACTGCAAGTGTTCATCATGGACTTGGGAAGAGTCAGTTGGCCGACTTCTGCGCTGAGTTGGGCTGCGAAAACAGAAGCTATGAGAGCTAGCACTACTTTTCCAGCTGAGTTTATGATGCATTTCACAGTCATCCATCGACTATGTGGCTTGACCAAGTATGCCCAGTAACACTCCCAATTTAACCTGTTCAATGCCTGGATCGCTTTTCCCTTTTCCTGCGCCTTCTGCTTCCATTCTGCCTCCAGTCGTAGTTTATTTGGTAGGTACCCCGGTGTGGTCTCCTCAATTAAGTTGGCTCTGTGTAAATTCTCATTTACACAGTCGATAAGAATGTTTGCCTATGTGGCCGCTGTCTCCGCTGCTTGTTCTGCCTGCCTGATTTGATCGTCCCATTTGTTAAAGAGAAATTCCTTATGATTGTCGTTTATTCTGGGTGCATTTTCTCTTTTCCCTTCCTCTCCATCCTACCAAGCTAAGTATTCCGTCACTCGTCTGTCAATCTGATCATAGTCATTTCACAAGTCCGCCACTTGATTGGTGATTTTATCGCTCAACTCACAATAGTGACCCCACTGTGATATCTTACGTCCCAACTCTTCTTGTTGCTATAGAAGTTGCTCATTTAAGCCGGAAGATTCTGAAACAAATTCGGAAAGCTTAGGCTCATCTTTATGCATTTCCTGTAGAGTTTGTAGCTGCTTTCCTTTTTCATCTAAACTTCTTTGATAGCTTATCTGCATCTCCTGAAAATCTTCCTGTAACTTCTCGAGTTGTTTGGACACTTCAATACTAGCATTGGCTTGTTGTAACTGTCGTTGTAGTAGTTGTATTTGATTTTCTTGTTCTTTCAACAGTTGCTAAACTTCCGATGCCTTGTCGATAGTTGCAGAAGCATATGCTCCTGCGATCTAAGACAACTTCGTGAGATTCTCTGTCGTGTTATTGTTGGGGTCTTTCCATAAGACGTCCAAATGTTCAACATCTTGTGACAGTGTATTTTCTAGTTTTCTTTTCTTCCTTTGTCTCCTTACAATTGCTTTATGTTGGGGACTATAAAATACATCCAGTGTGGGAATTTCTTCTACATTAAGTAGAAGCTCAGGAGGTGGAGCGATATGACTGTGCTCTGTTTTTGTGACACTGCTGACTATGGTCAAAACCATTTCTTGCATTACCTGTGTATTGTTCACAGGTGTTCTTTGGGCTTGCCCTTCAAGGCTGATCAACTCACTGAAGTTTTCCCATTCTTTGTCTAGTTCTGTTGTGACGAGTGGCGCTTTAATGACGGGAGGGGGGACATCTCTTAGCGGGGACGCGATAACTTGTTGTCGTGACATTGAGCTTGACTGAGCTGTGTCTTTAGCTGTTTCTTCTCTTTTCTCTTGGTCGCTTATAGACATTTTAGAATGTTCAGGCACTCCTTGGGCAGTGTTAGATTTGGATCTGGATTCCCATGTCGAAATTCCTGCGTCCCTGTTGCAGGCAGTGTCTGCATAAAAAGGCGCCATCTCCTTCGTCTTTTCC
>APFE031458229.1:0-36211 GCA_000404065.3 Pinus taeda | reverse complement strand
CCTTGAGGAGCGAGGAGTGGCTCTAATGTCCCACTACTAGGACTAGTGATGTATGGTGTACAAATGTGTCTGGGACTTTTTCTTAATTCAGAAGCCTGCTTCGGGCCAACACATTTTCACACATGTTTTGTAGATGTTTGTAAGACTACTCTTTAAACATTTATAATGCATATTTTCTTAACTATTACTAAGATAGTTGAACTACTCTGGTTATTTTAGTACTTACATTGTTGAAGATGTGTTGTATTGTTTATCACTATTGTCTTGTCCATGTGGACTACTCCGTAGGACATTAGACAAACCATTCTTGTTTTCTTGGTTATAACTATGTCACCTCCGTGTGGACTACTCTGCTGGATGGTGTACATGTTTTTCCCTTGCACTTTGGTTTCAATGACTACCGCATCCATTGTGGACTACTCCGTTGGATTCTGGATAGACCCTTGTTGTTTTTTGCATGTGTCTCTCCCTGGGTGGTACTATTACCTCTCATCTAGAGGCTCACTTTTACCCTCTCCCTTAAACTAAGGGAACCCAGATACAAGTTACATTACACACTCACGAGGCATATGGACCTTGATTTTTGAAGATACAAGAATAACACTCTCATGTGCTGAACAACAAGAGCTAAGGAAAATCTCTAAGATAATGGCAACCGGGCCATCGTACTGGATGGGACTCCTACACCAAACGGTGTGAGGTCTAGTTGGCACTTCATATTGGGGAGATCCCTAGAATGTTGGAGGGTCCAACAATGTCAACATTTCTGGCACTAGACGAAGGGTCACCGGCAATTTATGGATGAATGTCCTACCAACCCCACTTATCTATCATCTGGTAAAGGCAACAACATGAACTCCCTCTCTCCCATGCGCAAATCTGAAGTTTGTTATTCCTCACCTCCTAGAACTGAACAAGGAATTTCATATCATCACATCCATGTTGTTCATCCCATCACCCATCAGTTTTCTAACATTGTTGGATTGATTCCAGGAGTGCACACTCTTCCCTCTTCACAGAGGAATCAAAATACTACTCCCATAGGAGTGGTAGTCTCATATGTTGAATAAGAAATCCTCACCACTATTGAAGAGATGGCAAAAGCTGTTGAAAATGAGAGGAACCTCCAGTTTTTCTAGAAGGAGAAGAAGACAACCTTGTACTCTTGGGATTAGGTTCCGGAGGAGACAGGGGAGGGGAAGGCAGTGGAGGAGGCGGAGGCGGAGATGATTCAACAGATTCAGGGGTTGAACCATCAGATTTAGAAGAAGAGGAGGAGGACGAAGAAGAGGAAAAAATGGATGACCAAAATCTGGAATGGATGACATAGGGCCCATTAGCACTCCTGGGTGTCTTGCATAAGATGCTAAGAGATGCAGAGAAGTTGTTAACAAAGTATGACCCTGACAGAGCAGTGAAGGGGGGATATCATCTAGATACGTTCTACCTACATTTGCATACACTTGAGGTATGTTATGACGATGTTGCATGTAGTCTGTTTCCATGTACCTTGGATGGAAGAGTAGCTGTATGGTACCACTTCCTTCCTGTCAACTCCATTCAGAATTGGGGGGTGTTCAAGAGAATTTTCCTTGAGAAGTTTGCTCAAGACAAAACCCCCGCCATGTTGCTAAAAGATTTGGGTAGTATCAATATGGAGAAAAAAGAAAAATTGAAAGATTTTAACCATAGGTTTAACTATATCTTGAAAAAATTCACTACAGACACCAAACCTCACAACTCCATCACGATTGACTACTACACGTCTGCATTGCTGACTAGTATTGCGTAGTTCATCAAGCAAGCTATGAAACCAACAATTTTGGACAATTTCCAAGAGGCAATCGATGCGGATAAATACTTGTGCGCTATTAGATTCATTGTAGATGATAAACCAACTAACAACTCCAAATACACGGGGCAAGAGGTCTCAGACTACTGTGAGTAAGGAAAAGTAAAAGGAAGCAAGTGAAATAAAAAACCTTACTCATCTCATCAACTCCTTGACAACTAAAGTTTCCAAACTCAAATAACAGACGAGCGAGACAACCATGAACAATAAACCTCCCAGATTTGCGCAGAAAAAGAACTCGACTTTGGGCAGTAGCAACAGTCACCCAACCAAATTTGCGCAGAGCTCTAACCTTGTGTTTAGCTTGGATGCAATCGTGACCGATCATTATTGCACGTTCTATGGTGAATGAAATTCAAATAGGAATTTCCAAGGATGGAAACAAGGAATGAGTGCTTTGGCTACACAGTTCACTGACCAATTTATGACCAATGAGTAGGCTGAGCCAGAGGGTGAAGACAAAGAAGAAGTTGCTGCATTTGATGAAGCTCCAAATACTGGGCATGTAATCAACATGTATCAATGTGCTAATGCTTACCATAATACAACCACCGAGAAGGATCCTCTGAGCGACTGTCCATCCCTAAATAAAAATAGTTGATATAGATTGAGGAGTCAAGGGGCCCCACTATTTTTGAGATACCGAGAGAAAAGGCAAGACAACATATACTCAGAACAATTAATCCGTCAGTCATCTCAACACAAAAAACACAAAGCAAGTCCGGGAAGATAGGTACATCTAAAATGGCATCCGTGAGAAACAAAGACAAAAGCATCCCACTGGACAACACAAACACAAGTCTACCCCTGGACATCTCGGTGATTCTTCCCACTTTGGATTACAACATTGTTGAAGACATGAAAAAGACTCATGCAAACATATCTCTTTATGAGTTAACCAAGATCACGAGTCAGTGGGATATTATTTTGTGCGCACTAGTACAAACCTCCACAGACAGTGTTGCCTCTTCCAGCAAGGGACCAAGAAATTCTCTCTACACACTTGCATTCGTGCTCAACGTGCTTCGCATGGAGGAAGCAAACTCGCTCTACACACCGTTTTTTCTATCATTCAAAATATTTAACTTCAGTGTTCACAATTGTTTGGTTGATTTTGGCACGTCAGTCAATGTCATGTCACTCTCTATTGCTAAGCGGATCAATGCTCAAAGGAGTATCACAACTGCGTAGATCATCCAACTTGACAGAAAATGTGTGCCAACTGTTAGTGAACTTCAGGATGTGATCATTTGGTTATCATCCGAGATATGAGTTCATTAGTGCATTAACATTGTGGACATCCTAGAAGCATATGGCTTATTGCTAAGTACAAAATGGTCCAAAAAGCTGCAAGGATACTTTGTTATAGACTGGTCACACTTATGGCTTTCGCACAAGGGAAGAAACAACCAAATCTGGGTGTTGATAGAAAGATACATGAAACATAATGTTACTCCCTTGAATGGTGAAAAAGAACCATTGGATGTCACATAACTTATGTTTGGCAATTACTTTATGGAAACATAGCTGGGGTGTTATCTCGCGCAACCAGTGCCAATCCCACCAAACACACAGTTGGGTCTCCTTCCTTGCCCAATTGGTAAAAATTAAACTTGTACCATAGATTTTAATAGTAACAACAGTACTAGTGCAGAAAGCAGTCCTTGTACAGATAATATGTGGACCCTATACTTTGACAGATCCAAGACATAGGAGGGCTTTGGAGCTGGTTGTGTTTTAATGGACCTGTCGCAAAGGAAACACTTATTCTCAAGCAACTTGGAGTTTGAGTGCACGAACAACACCACTGAGTATGAAGCACTCGTTCTGGGCTTATAGAAAGCCATCAGCCTCAACATTGTTGTGCTTAAGGTAGTAGGTGATTCTGAGATTGTGGTACGTTAGGTACGTGTCACCATACACTGTGTTTCACTCTGGCTTAAGAGTTACCAATAAGAGGTATGGCGACTTATCTCTAACTTCCAAGCTTTCAATATCAATTATGTACCAAGAATGCATAATGCAGCTGCTAGGATGACACTACTTAGGGATAGATTTTCTGTTGAAATTTTGTATAAGCCATCTATCCCTGACAACATCACTAATTTAGTGTTTTTTATAATGATCAACAAATACTGCATTTCATGGCCAACCCTGACATCTTCAAGGATGCAACGATAGATGAAGATGAGCAAGAGCAGTCTCTACAGAGTGTCGCTGATGACAGTAAAGGAAACCTCATCACCACAGGTGTGTTATCACAAACCTCATGACCACAGGTGTGTTATCACTCGAAAAGTTGTATGACCTACAAAACCACTTTCAGGGGCTCGTGAATGCAAAAACCCATAGTTCCATAATGTTGTACGAACAAATCAACCTAGGAAGTAACAAAGATTCGAAGTTTGTAAATATCAGTACATGTTGCACACCAGAAGAGTGGAAAGATTTTTTCTACCTGTTTAAACAATACCGTGATGTGTTTGCGTGGATATATGATGACTTGAAAACATATGACATGTGAATAATCTAGCACATCATTCCAATCAAAGAAGGGGCCAATCATTTTCAGCAGAAGCTAAGGAAATTACATCCATCATTTGAGACCCTCATATATAAATGATTGACTAAGTTACTCGATGCTCAGGTCATTTACAAGGTTCGTCATTCAACATGGGTTTCAAACTTAGTCCCTGTAGGAAGAAGTCCGTGGAGATCCATCTATGTGTTGATTTCCAAAATCTCAATTGTGCCTTGGACAAAGATAACTACTCAGTTTTGTCTATGGAGCACATATTACAGATAGTATCTGGAGCAAAGATGTTCTCTTTGCTAGACAGTTTCTTAGGATACAATCAGGTTTTGGTAGCAGAGCCTAACATACTAAAAACAACATTCCATACTAAGTTTGGTACATTCGCTTACCGTAGAATGTTGTTTGGGTTGGTAAATGCAGGCACTATATTTCAACACGCAATGGGCATCGATTTCTGTGGCCTCATTAGACAGAGCGTAGTGGTCTACCTCGATGACGTGATAGTCTTCTCTAGACATCGGTCATACCATCTGCGCCATCTCAAGAAAATTTTTGAGCGATGTCGAAAGTATGGGATATCATTGAATCCCAAGAAGATCATCTTCGCAATGTCTGAGGGTAATCTCTTTGGTCACATCATTTCCAAGAGTGGGATCAAGGTAGGTCTAGAGGACCATCATGCAAATTCCTCATCCCATGAACAAGAAAGCTATGCAGTCCTTCTTGGGGAATGTCAACTTCCTCAGAAAGTTCATCTCTGATTATGAGCAAATTGTCAAACCCATTCAAGAGATGATCAAGAAGGACACAATGTACAGTTGGGGAAGAACGAAAAGGAAGTGTTTACCTAGATTAAGAAAGCTATAATAGAGGCACCTGCACTGTACAACCCGAACTTCAATAAAGATTTCTTGCTCTACATGCTTGCTTCCGATACTTCACTCGCTGTTGTGCTCACTTAGAAAGATGAGTTGGAAAATGAATGACCAATCTCTTTCATGAGTGCGAGCTTGCAAGGACCTGAAATGAACTATCCCTCCATGGAAAAATAAGCATATGATGTATACATGAAAGTTAAACATTTCAGACCCTACCTCTTGAAAAATCACTGCATTTTCTTTGTGCCACACCCAGCAATCAGATTAGTGCTTGTTCAACAAGCGCTGGGTGAGAGGTAGGTGAATAGGATGATTGGACTGCAAGAGTATGATCTTGACATCAAGTCAGTTCACACCATAAAGAGTCATGATATTTTTAGATTAGTAGTTGAAGCAGTACATGTGAAAGAGGAAGAAGTAGAGCTTGCCGGTTGGGAGCAAGAAATTGAAATGTATAATGTTGAGCGAGCGACTCCCACTTCACATGGAAAATCTTGGTATGTAGATGAGTACCAGTACCTTGAGAATGGTACCATGCCCTCTCACTTCTCTGTGCGGTAGAAGAGGTCACTCTAACTGAAAGCTTTATCTTACCAATTGGTGCATGGAGTGCTTTACAGAAAACATCACAATGACATTTTGCTTAGGTGCCTGGAGGCACAGGATTTGGAAAGGGTGTTACATGATCTCCATGATGGACCAGTCAGGGGTCACTTCGAGGGAAACACAACAACACACAAGGTCATGTAGGCCGATTTCTTCTAACCTATATTATTCAAATATGCACATGCCTTCGCCTGCAGGTGTCCGGTCGGTCAGAGATGCGCTGACAAAAAATGAAGGTCAATAGCCCAACTCCAGCCTATTGCAATGGATGAACCATTCCAACAGTGGGTCTTGGACATCATTGGGGATATTTTCCCACATTCGTTAAAGCAACACCCTACATCTTAACATCTATAGATTACTTCATGACGTGGACAAAAGCAGTTTCGCTCAAACATGTGAATGACCAGGAAGTCATCATCTTCCTAAGACATAACATCATCTCGAGGTTTGGCATTCCTGTAACACTTGTTTTTGACAATGCAACATACTTTTCTTTGCTAAATGTTTATGAATTTGCATTGAAAAATGGTATTGTGTTAAATCATAAAAAATACCATTTACTTTGAACAGTGAAATTGGAATTCTGCTTTGGTGAATTCTCTTTGGGCTGACCGAGTCACACCCAAACCCTCTCCGAATACCTCCCCCTAATTCCTGGTATACGGAAAAGAAGCCATCCTCCTGCCAAATATCTACTTCCCTACTCTCCAACTATCCCAAGAATCCCAAGGCAAGTCGTGTCTATTGGTTTAGCGTAAGATTTACACATTACACAAGCTACAGGAAGAAAGGGTGAAAGAAAAATAAAAGTTTATACTTCACCATAACCGTATCAAGAGATGGTTCAACAAGAAGTCTGCAGGGAGTAACAGCTTCGTTGTGGTTGACTTAGTCTTGTAGTGGGATAAATCCCACGAAGACAAAGGCAAACATATGAAGCTTCAGTCACTGTGGATTAGCTGATTCACTGTCCATGAGAAGCTTGGCCAAAACACATACCATTTACAATCACTTGACGGGAAGAGTGACACTCTCCTTGTCAATGGTCAATACTTGAAATGTTATTTTTAATGACTTGGGGCTGCACCCCACATCATGCACATAATTATTTTGTTGTTGTTCTGTTATTTTCTTTTCTTTTTCTGCTTTGTTTTATTGTTTTGTTCTTTACTTTTCTGATTTCATCTGCTTTTTTATTCAGTTGTTTGTTTTGTAAATAAGTGTTGTCCCACACTACATTCTAGTTTCTGAATGTGCATGTGACTGAAGTTCAAAGAGTCTTGTGACACTGTAGCGTTTGGCTAGTCTTATGTCTATCTTCTTTATGCTTGGTTGTAACTTTTGGCCAATGAATCCTTGACAAAAAATACAATCCATCTTTAAGGAAAGTTTTGGTCAAATCATGAACCCATGTCCAGTCTAGGAAACCTCATGCCTATACTCAGTTTTCTGCAATGTGTGTTGAAGCTTATCCAACTAGTAGAAATGAAGAAGAGGAAAATATAAACGAGCAAACCTGAATAAGAGGTTTTACATGCTTGTATGATGGAACAACCTCTTATTCTCTCAATAAGTTAGGATCCCTCTTCCGCCCCAAAAATAAATAATTGCCCATGCAAAATCATCTTTTAGAAAATAAAAAAGGCGAAAGAAGAGAAAGACTTCCTGCGTAGAGAGGTGAGCAAGCAAATCCACCGGGGTACTGTCGAGGCTCAATGATAGTGGAGCAATGATTTTGTTCATGTGTGACTCTGCTAGGGTACTATCCAGGCCCGTTAGTAGCAGAGCAACACCAGAGATGAAAACTTATACTCTGAAAATATTAAGCTCGCGAGCAAAATTACCCTTCCTGCTTTGAAACACTGTGATCTAAATGAATTTTGTGTTGTGTTCAACTGAGTCAGTACAAGGTGAATCATGTTTGTCCATGGGGCAAGTCGGGAAGCCGAAGTGATCTGCACAATGAATCAATACTTCCCAAAAGGCCAAGGCCCTGCACTGAAAATGAACCAAAATAGAGAAGTTGGTATTCAACCAGTGTGTCATCAAGTGTTGTAGAGGCTGCAAGACCCTCCAAAATTTTGGCTGACATCCAAATTTTGGAGCCTTCCTTGGTTTTTCCTTCGATGGTTGCAAAAACCCAAGCTCACCCCACGAGCTCTTGTGAAGTCTTTTCATCTTTTTGCTTGTTTGACCAAAAATTGTCTTTCAGCATGTTGATTGCTTTTTCATGCCTATGATCAAGTTCTTGTGAGTTTGAAGGTTTGTCTTTGTGTGTTTGGGTTGTCTTCACTATGTAAACATTCGTCGTACTAAAACACAAATTTGTAAACAATGTCGTGCAAGTGTCATCACGGTTGATATAAATGATTTTTTTACATGAGATCTTTTGAGGGAAAATGGAGCTAGGGTTTCGAACTAGGCAAGAAGTTAAATGTAGGCGAGTGGCCTGAAGGTTTGAGAAAATGACAAGGAGGGAGGTACGGGTAGCTACAGATGGCATAGGGAGGCACGTACCTATCAGGACTGGGAAAGTAGGTGGAAGCTGCCATGCAGAGACACTGATGTCTCAGGAACCATGCCAATGGGACTTAGGACTATGCGGAGAATGGAAAATGGAGTAACAAGTTTCAGTTGTTTTTTTTGCTATGTTTCCACCTTCACTCCTTAGCACGTGCCTATGTTCAAAGCCCAGGTAGTTGGTTCTTTCATTCTTTCATTAAACTATTAACAACAAACTATAGGGTGGAAGGCGGTCAAACAAAGTGAAGTTGTTGATCTGGACCCTGAACTTGGGGACATTCTATCAATTTGGGGGATGGAGGTAATGGATCAAAACATAGAGAGGTATATTCGTCCATCTGTACAACTAGGAAGGAAGAAAGGTGGCTCAGGTGCGGTTTGGAAATAGAGCAAATCCCTAGGACTCCTAGTGGAAAGCCTAAGCTTGATGTATCTATAGAACTAGGAGGGGCAACAACTGCAAGGGAGGCAGTCACCTTCAGAGCACTATACGGTAGAAAATGTGGGTTTTCAAGTAAGTAATGATACACCTCACTCGTTAAAAGATTTGTACTCATGGGGTTTAGAGGACATAGTCATAAGCTATGGGTTTAAAGGCTAGGAAGGCCTGTGTTCTTTCCTAGTGGAAGAATTGGGGTTGGAATAAGGTGGGAAAGGGCTGTAATTAAATAATACCCTTGCATACAAAAGTTTGCTAAATGTGGGAAGCAGTGATATCACTTGGCATAATCCACATGTCGGGGCGGCATAGCTAGGCTGCTGGGATAAGGCAAGGAATCGTTAGGAGGCTGGAAGATAGTTGAAGCAAGGAAGGAGGCAGCTGGGAAGGTTGGGGGAGGGGAAGGAAAACAAATTGAGGCTAGAAAGGAAGTATATCTAGAAGCGGAAGGGCGATTAGGAGAAAGGGAAACCTTTCCAGGGGCTGAGGCGACAGACTATGCAGATGAAAGGTCATTTGAAGGTCTCAAAATATTCAACAAGGAGGGGAATCCTGGAACACTCCCAATAGCAGCAGTCAATGTGGAAGAAACCTCGTAGGATGGGGGGGAGGGGTTCGGCATCGACAGGTGGGGAAAAAAGGAAAAAGCACAAGATAATCAAGAAGATAGAAACAATAACAAATTTGGTCCTAGGGATGGATGTCCAAATCAACGAGGCCATGGAGGTCTTAGAACTAACCCTGGTAGGCCAAGAAAGAGGGAAGAAATACTCAGCTAGTTACATCTAAGAATGGACAACAAAAAACTGACAGGATGCGTCAGATAAGTATTTCATGGTCACAACGCTCAAAAAAGGATGGTTCATGATCAAATTTGAGAAGAGGGAATTGGTGGATTGGGTTTTGGGAAGGAATTGGAGCTTTGAGAGATATCTGATATACTTCAAAAAGTGGAACCGCATGTTTGATGCACAAAGAGAAAAGGTGGATGAATCACCTATGTGGGTTTGAATTCCTGGAGTACTGTCGTTCCTATGGGTCGACTTGGTTTTTAGGGAAATTAGGAACCACCTAGGAATATTTATGGAAGATGATATGTCCTTCCTGCAAATGAGAGATAAAGGGATGGCTAGAACACTGGTAAGCCTAAATCCCCGAGAAGGCTTGGCAAAAGAAATAAACCCGCAACATAAGGATTTTACTTACACTCAACTGCTTGATTATGAACACCTACCTTTTAGATGTCACAGGTATCATAAATATGGACACCTGGCAAAGAAATGCCCACTGGGATTTACGCAAAGAAGGAAGCAAAGGAAGGAAGGGAGAGGAAAAGTAGTAGAGGAGGAGAATAAAGGGGACAAGATGAATTCGGGACCGGAGGAGGACCAGATGGAAGATGACAGGCCTCAAGAGGATAATGCAGAGAATATGAAAGTGCAAGACGGAGATCATACTATCATCCCGCATCAACAATAGGAAAAGGCGACCAAACCAGACCCAACAGCAGTGGTTGACAGGAATCTCACTCATCTGAATGAGTGTACATTCTAGAACCTATCCCTACCAATATTTCTCTTGTTCATTCTTTGATTATTTATGAATCAGAGTTTGGTCCCTCCAGGACAAAGAACTATGTTGTCTCCCATATAAACACTATATGTGAGCAATCCAAGGGTAAAGAACAAATCCCTTCAGTAAACCCCACTACAATCTCCGACCTCATGAGAAAAAACCCCCTCCTTAGGAGGCTGTGGGCAATTTACACATGCAGCCTAATCGAGAGGGAGGACGAAATACTAGAGGGAGGAAATCAAATTTGTCCAAGGCTCAACTAAGAGCCAAAATAGACATTGTAGATGGTAAGAAATTATCCATCTCAGTGGTGCTTAGAGAAGTGCAGAACCCCCCCCCAAACCCAGTGGTTTCTCAATGATCATGTTGTCCTTGAACTGTAGAGGTTTGGCCAGTGGCCCTAAAAAACTGGCTTTGAAGGAGTTGATCAATAATTACAATCTGGATATCTTGCTCTTGCAAGAAATACTAGGAGATGGAACAAAGGTAATAAAAGATCTGTCAAAATTAATGCTTGGATGGCACTTCCAGGCATTGGATGCTAAATTCTGATCAGGGGTGTTAGCATCGGGAGCGAAGAAAGGTAGAGTAAAGGTTCTGAACACTTGGGGGATGGACCAAGCTATTAGAATAGAAGTCTATTCCTTAGAGCTTTGCTCAAATATGTTGATCCTTAATATCTATGGACCTTTTCGGGATAGAGTCTCCTTCTGGAATAACCTCTACTCTAAGTCTCTAATGGAAAACCCGAATCTGGTGATCGGGGCTGACCTAAATTTTTCTTTAGGAATTTTTGAAACTTGGGGCCCATCTGCACATGTAGACCCTCTCTCTAATTACTTCTCTAATAAAATTAGAGAGAAAAATCTTATAGACATCAACCTGTTGAAACCTATACCTACATGGAGGAATAAGAGAACAGGGGAAGATTGAGTGGCCAAGAGACTAGATAGGTTTCTTATGAGAGAGGAGGTAGCGGCTAAGATTCTAGTGTTTTGACATTAGGTAGGAGAGGGACTTGATTTTGATCACTTACCTATGTTTCTTGAAATGAAAGGGCCTCATAGGAAGCTGGTTGTGCCCTTTAAATTCAATCCAGCCTAGCTGTTGGAGGACTCTTATAACACCCTCTTTAAAAAAACTTGGAAACCAATGGACCGAAGTGAGAATGGAGAGAAAGCCTTCTTATTTATGGAAAACCTAAAATGACTTAAGAAGGAAACAATTGAATGGGCCAGAGAGAAGAAAATAAAAGAAGAAGAAGATCTAAAACAGATTGGGATGGAACTTGATAAACTTGAATATCCAAAAGCATATGGATATGAAACAATAGATAAAAGAGATAGGATCAAGATGTTGGAAACACAACGGAGGAAAATCCTATTAGCAAGAGACGAACAATGGCAACTGAAAAGTAGGGCTATCTGGTTGAGGGATGGGGATGAAAACACAAAATTCTTCCAAAAGTATACAAAAGGAAGGAAAAACTCAAACACCATTTGGTCTCTAAAAGCAGAGGATGGAAGACAAGCGAATTTTTTTGAGGACCTACCTTCAATGGGAAGAAGCCACTTCAAAAACCTTTTCAAAGCCTCTTTGGAAGTGTCGTTAGCAGAGGTGATACAGATAGCTCAGGATTTCCCTAGATATGTGGGTGAGGAGGACTTTGAAGATCTCATGGGCATAGTCTCAAGAAGGGAGGTTGAAGGAATAATAAAATCAATGCCAAAGGAAAAGAGCCTAGGTCCGGATGGTTGGACAATGGAGCTCTTTCAACACTTTTTTGAGATAATGGGAAGTGAATTAAGTGAAGTGGTTGAAGAAACCAGAAGGAAAGGATCAATTTTAACCCTTCAATACCACTTTTTTAGCCCTTATACCCAAAAAGGAGGACCCCTATTCTTTTGAGGATTTTAGACCGATATCTCTGTGCAACTACATCTACAAAATAATTATAAAAGTGATAATTGTCAGATTGAAACTGATCCTATCACGAAATATTTCAAAAAAAAAAATTGGATTTCTAGATGGTAGACAGATACATGAAGTTGTTGGAGTGGCTCAGGAAACCATCCACAACATAAAAAAGGCAAAAGCAAAGGTGCAGTAGTGAAAATTGACCTCTCCAAAGCCTACAATAGAATTAGTTGGATGTATCTCTGTATGCTTCTAACTCATATGGGATTTCAAGTGGGATTTATAAAATAGATTATGGGTTGATTGAAAAATGTTAGTTTTGCTATTTTAATCAATGGGCCGACATCCATTTTTTTCCAGAGTCAAAGATGGTTGAGACAAGGATGTCCTTTATCCCCTCTCCTCTTTCTCCTAGTAGATGAAGGTCTCGGTCAATTTTTACTGGAAGCAAGGAGAAGAGGAGACATTTAGAGAGTAGAAGTGGCAGTTAATATTTATATAACTCACTTGTTGTTGTGGACAATATTCTTCTTTTCAGTAATGGGAGAAGGAGTGAAACAAAGACCATAAAAAATATTCTGGAACTTTTCCTCAAGGCAACAAGAATGAGTGTCAATAAGGAAAATTCCTCATTAATCTTGGAAGGATTCAGTAGAATGGAATCCAGGAACATAGGAGAAGATCTGCCATTTGAAGACTAAAAGATGGAATATAGTTTCAAATACCTTGGATTCTTTCTAAAGACACACTCATACAGAAAACAGGATTGGTTTTCGTTGGTGGAAAAAATTGAATCTAGGATGAATCATTGGAATTTCAAATGGCTATCCAGAGTAGGTAGATTGGTACTCATAAAATCAGTTTTAATGGAAATTCCTGTATACTGGGCGACGCTTACTTGGGTTCCGAAATGAATCTTAGAAAGGGTTAGATGAGTATGTAGCCGTTTCCTATGGGCTGGCTCTAAGGAGGACTCGTTTTTTCCTTGGGTGGCTTGAGATAAGGTAGTAAGACCTAAGGAATCAGGAGGATGGGGAATAAAAGACCGTTCATCTTTTGGACCATCTCTAACTGCAAAATTGGGATGGAGACTAATAAATATGGAAAACCTGTGGACAATAGTGGTCAAGCGAAATACATCGATTCCACTCCAATGGATGAGTGGATCAGGAAGCCAAACAAGAAAAATGGGATTTCATCAGTGGTTTGGAAGGAAACATTAGATGCATTCAACATCATAGAGCAAGGACTCTCCTGGCAGATTGGGAACGGAGAATAAGTTAGGATTGATAAGGATCCATGGGTGGGATGAAATGAAGGTTATTCACTGTCCCTGGGTATTACAAATCAACTTGAATCAAGAGGCATACACCATCTAAACTAGATCGAAAAAAATGAACACTCCACTATATGGGGCCAAGCATGGATATCTGGGACAAATCTAAACCTTGACTAGCAATGGAGGGAGGAGTGGCATATCTACATAATGGAACTGTCATGGTAAAATGCCAGTCTTAGAGATAGACCAGACTAGCTAGTCTAGGCATGTGCCCCCTCGGGTATTTATTCTCCAAAATATGGCTACAAATTTTTTATGTCAAGAAAGGGATGGGGGAATCCAGAATGGTGGGTGAATCCCATTTGGAAGCTGAAATGCCCAACAAAATGAAGAATGTTCTTCTAGTGCATCTTAAGAAACAAAGTTCCAACCTGGGAAAATTTACAAAGGAGATTCAAGTGTGGACCTGGCAGGTGTGCCTTATGTAAAAATGATCTAGAATCAATACACCACCTCTTTCTAAAATGTCCATTCACTAATGAAGTTTGGATGAAATCAGGGAGGTTGCTACAGAACAGGAAGAACCGGGAAGGGGAAGTCCTATCAGAGGTATGGAAACAATGGTGGAAAGACTCTCCAGAAGGAAATATGTGAAATATCCCTCTAATTATATCCTGGAGTATATGGCTGGCTCATAATAAAAGTATTTTAAAGGACTAGACTCCCTCAACAAGACACATTGCTGTAGAATGCGTTGCAATCTATGAAAGCATACCTGAGCCAAACCGGTGTACAAATCTAAGGGTAGTAAGAGAGGAATAGATTAGAGAAAATACTCCCTGGGCTTATTTTGATGGGGCATCAGACCAAAATAATAGATGTGGGGCAGGCATGGTGATTCAACTCAACAAACACAAAAGCCTTAAAGCGTCAGTAGGATTGGGGGAAGGATCCAACAATTATGCTGAACTTCTAGGATTAAAATTGCTTCTCTATTGGCTCACCCATTTGGGAATTCATTTGGTTCAGATTTTTGATGAATCAATGAATATTATCAAATGGTTCAATGGTGAGAGTAGATGTTAGAATTATATTCTATCTCCTTGGTTAGAAGAAGATAAATATCTTAAACAATTTTCTAATGATATCAAAATATATCATATTTATAGGGAACATAATAGTGCAACAGATCAACTTTCTAAAGTGGTTGTACAAAAGGAATTGGACTGTTGGAGGATAGAAGAAACAAAGTTCAAAGAGATCCATGTGTTGGATCAACCTCCTTTTTTAGACCAAAGCAGCTCTAGCGAAATCTCCACAACCCCTGGTTAGGGCTGCGTGAAGGCAGTGTATCATGGAGTGAGAAATAAGGAAGTGCGTGAAGTAACCTGTGCGCAGGGAAAAACAGTGGGACCAGTCGAACCTCTCAAACATCTCAAGGGTGCAGAAACCTAGTTCTAGCACCATTCCATACTACTTCGAGTGAGACCTCAATCCGTGCGCTGCGGGCTGTTGCCAAAAGGGCCAATAGTATAGGGCTTTGTTTGGCTATTTAACTCCGAACCTACGTTAGGCCCCAACAAGCCAACAAATGGTTCCGTTGCTAGGACCGAGATCTGCATAGAGATGTCTGATGTCATATCACTAGAATCTGACAAAGAAAGGAATTGAATATTGGTTGAATAGGAAGATTCATGAATTCGCGGTGTAGGAAAACAAGAATCCACGATTATCGAAGGAAGAGTGGTTAGATTGCTACTTCTATACAGAGATCCACGAAATTTTCTTCGCATCCTTCCCAACTGAGTTATACGAGTGGATAACAAAGCTAGCAGATAGCCAAGGAAAGTGTAAACTTGACAGACCTATTATGTGCACTCCAGAATTGGTGCGTAGACTGGAAGTATCAGAAGATAAGATCATGCGCGATATCAATCACTGGCTTGATCGAATCATAGGAGGATTCATCACTGAATTTACGGTAGATGCTTCAGTCAGTTATAGCGAGGCAGAGTGACGCTTCCTCAAAGGACCGCTAGGTAAGTACGTCAAACATTTGAACACTTGGATTAAAATGCTATTGTGTGAAAAATTGTCTATGTGAATAAATTGATGTTTGGGGCTATGCGAAGTGGGAGAATCTACAGAAACAAAGGTAGCACAGAACTAGAAACTAGCCTGTTGATTTCACCTCTGCGAGGCATGAAGAAGAGATCGCGAAGGTCTCACCAAGAAGTGCGATAAATTTGATAAGGTAGAGAATTCCGCGCATACCACCCCAAGCCCCACCCACACCACCGCCAGTTTCACTAACTTCACCCCCATCTTCACCCATACCACCTCTGCCACAACCGTGAAGCAGTATGGCAAGCACGATAAAGCTACCGGTGTTCAAGGGAGTAGGGAATGAAGATCCATACCAGTTTTGGTTCGTGATAAAATATGTATGGGAAGCACAGGGAGTCACAGATGAAAATATAAAGAAGGCAACGTTGGTCAGCACTTTGTAGGATCACGCACTGACCTGGTATATTAAGCATTCCAATGACAATCATAATGCATGGATCATAGATATTTGAGTTGCACTAAACAAAGAATTTAGCAGGCCAAAGTCAAAGGCACAGTCAATCATTGGGTTCAAGGAAATCAAATGCTACTAGGCGAGACCCCGTGGGAGTTGGATCAAAGACTAAAGTGCACAATTCGCAAAGTGAACATGACGTTAATGGATGGGAAACACCGTGAATGGTTTGTAACATCGTTAATGCGCATCTACGAAATGCGCTATCACAACAGAGGCTAAGCACTCAGGCTAAGGCCTTGGAGGTTGTGATGAGATTACATGAGACCCCGATACAAGATCCCGACCTGGGAGTTAAGCAGATTCACACGCATTGAAAAACTTATGCCTTGAGATGCAGAGTTTGAAACAAGACAGGACAACCTGCCCAGAGATGCGCAATGAGGTATGGTGCGTAAAATGCAAGGGCCAGGGGCATGACAAGGACCAATGCTCAGTGTTTGCGAATTACCTTGCAGGAGGAGGGCCAATGCCATTAAGACCGGAGGCACAAGTAGGACCAAGCACAACCCCTACACTATGGTGCATGATTTGTCAGATAGGAGGAAGGCATGCTACAGATAACTACCATCTCTTAGAGAAGTATACGTAGAATTCACAAAAGTTGTTCTATAATTTCTATAGGTCAGTGGGACATGATGAGTGCACCTATAGAAGTTATGAGTTGATGATGGATCGAACTCCTACCTACAGAGTTCAGGCCGAAACACGGTCCCCCAATCAAAACGCAGGAATGATGCACACCAGATTTCAGGGGCATGGACAAGGTCGAGGTGGATGGGGACTAGGAAGAGGTCACAGACAACTGATATGTTACAATTATGGAGGACCAAGGCATTATGCCCATGATTGTAAGAATCCAATGCGACCATCATGCTTGTATTATATGTTGTTTGATCATGAGATGGAATATTGTCCCACACTGATAGCGAGGTTGTGCGATAAAGGAGCACCTCAACCTCCCCCGACTCAGAACCTGCAAATGATGAGGTTTAAGCCACGCAAGGACAACCCTAATGTAAATATCGTGCTCTGGAGTGGAATTACAATAGGGGATGACAAAGGAAAGCAACCCGAAGAAAGTACCTAGGTTCGCAAGGTTCCAAGAAAGGAACCAGAATTTGATTTGGAGCGTGCTAAGGAGATCTTCATGGAAGCTAAGAGGAGCTTCGTTGATGCCTCCACTTGAGGAAGTAAAGATAGATTGGAGCCAGAAATTGACCCATCGATGCTCACTATGTTCTTGGAGACATGCATGAAGTTGTTGCACGACAACAAGGCTATAAAGGGGCTGCAAGAACTCATAACTAGATGTGTTGGGACCACGCCAGTAGAACCGTGCTTAGTCCGGAAGCTCGGGAAGCACATGACGTGAGCAGGGAGGGAGATGAGAATGACCACGTAGAATAGGGAATATGAGATGGACCAAGTGATTCTAGATCTAGGATTGGATGTGAATATCCTGCCAAAGCGAACTTGGGAGCGCATGGGTAGGCTGGCATTGTAATGGTCTCCTATCCAACTGTGATTGGCGAACAAGCAAAAGATCCTACCTATGGGAAGATTGTAGGGAATCACAGTAGATATCGAAGGAGGAAGCATGCTAGCAGATTTTAAAGTGATAGAGATTGTTGATGACAATAATCCCTACCTCGTGCTATTGGGAATAGATTGGGCCACTGACATGAATGAAGTGATAAATCTGAAGAAGCGTAAGATGATATTTGAGAAAAAGTCTTTGTGCATAGTGGTACCTTTACACCCTATAGAAGGATCACTCAACACAGAGCTAGTGCACGACTACGACAACAACGACGATATGGACTGCATCTACAAGATAACCACATGGGAGCAAGATTGGGTAAATCCAACCGCGAATGGTTGAATCTCATGGGAGCGCAAAAGCTCCTACACATCATATTCTGACGAGGAGATAGAACGATGGCAGAACCAGTTACACGAGGTAAGCACGCTCAACTGTAACATGATGACAAGATCATTGCGCTGCGTAGCAACAGAGGTAAGAGATTTGCCTACATATGACAGGTTAAGTGAGGTGGATGACTTCCTGAACAGGTTTGAAAGAGAAGTGCCAGAACAACAATGCTTTGACGCTTTGAAATGGGTACTACGCGCTATGCTCGCAAGGTGGTGGGGTACGCACCAAAGAAATTTTGAGAACTAGCGCGAATGTAGAAGGATGATTTGCATGCGGTTTGGGAAGCCTCAGATGCAATTAAAAGACAAGTATGATGGAGGGGATGATCTATGTGCACACTTCGCAAAATGGACAAAGGTATATGGGGAAGAACCACAACCTGAGTGGGTGCACCTATTTTGTCATACCCTGGATATTATACCCATGAATTGGTATATAGAGACAAATCTCTGCCATGGCACAAACGAATGGGATATCTTGCATGAGGGATTCCTGTTAGCCTTCATGTTTGAGGATCATTGGTGGGATACTGTTAATGAAGCACTACAAGTAGTAAAAGAAACTATATTTAAAATACCCTAGGAGCCAATGGAAGTGCTTCAACCTGAATGGGCGATCTAGCTGAGCTACACGCTAGAGAGTTACAACGTAAATATTGGAGAAGACGAAAAAGATCCATGAAAAGCTAACATTATAGAAATTGAAGGCTATCATGAGGTTCAAGGGCCATTTATTGAAGACCTTGACATAACCGTGCCGGTAAATACAAAGCATGTAAACATTGGTACGGAGGCCGAATCGAAGTATGCAACACTCGACGATTACTAGGATGACGCTACGGTGGATAAGGTTGTTGAGTAACTCTGCGAGTACCAAGACTTATTCTCGACCAAGATCACAGACTTAAAGGGGATCATTAGTGATTTAGGGATTATGAAGATCACCCTAAAACTAGGTGCGAAGCCAGTTAAGCAGAGGCCTTACCGCTTGAATCTGAAGTACAAGGAAATGGTCTCTGTAGAGCTAGACAAAATGCTCGCAGTTGGAATCATTGAGCTAGTGAAAGAATTCGATTGGGTAAGCCCTATGGTAGTGCAGGAGAAGAAGCAGAAGGGTGAGATAAGAATATGTGTGGACCTCAAGAAATTTAATGATGCCTGTGTGCATGACCCATTCTCGACTCTGTTCATAGATGAAGTATTAGAAAATGTTGGCGGGCAAGAGGCATATTCTTTTACTGATGGATTCTCAAGGTACCACCAGATCAAAATTACGCTGGAAGACAGGATCAAGACCACCTTCATGACTGACTGGGGCTGCTTTCAATACACCATTATGCCATTTGGGTTAAAGAACACGCCGATCATCTTTTTGCACATAGTTGTTGCAACATTCAATGAATATATCCGAAAATTCTTGGAGGCCTATCTGGATGATTGGACTGTATTTGGATTGGTTAAGCACCATGTAGCAAGATTACGCTTCATGTTGGATACTTGTTGACAACACCAAATCGCGCTGAACCTCAAAAAGTGTATGTTCCTTGTTCCCTTTGGGAACCTGCTGGGACATGTGGTCTACAAACAGGGACAAATGGTAGACCCCGCGAAGATTGCAGTAATTTTGAATTTGGAAGCACTGTGAAGTGTTAAATAATTGCGCACTACCCTGGGACATACGGGGTACTACAAGAAGTTCACCAAAAGCTATGCCCAAATCATCGTGCCAATGGAGAAGCTGTTGAAAAAGGATGTCACAGTCTATTGGAATGATGATTGCATGAAGAGCCTGGATGTACTAAAAGAGAAATTGGCCTCTGCCCCAATCCTAGTCTTCCCAAAATGGGATGTGGAGTTTCATGTCCATGTTGATGCATCATGTATAGGGTTGGGAGCGGCGCTAACACAAGAGGGTGGAGAGGGCTTGGATCACCCTATCGCGTTCGCGAGTCACAGGTTGTCTAAAGAAAAAAAGAACTATTCCAAAACCGAACGCAAGGGGTTGGCTATAGTGTCTGCGCTCCAAAATAACCCACACTATTTGCTAGGGGGACATTTCAAGATGTATACAGACCATTCCGTGCTAAAATACTTGGTCAACAAGCCTATTTTGGGGGGGCACATATCCAGGTGGCTCTTATTGTTCCAAGAATATGAATTTGAGGTCGTGGTGAAGCCTGGGTGCCTGAACGTGAGACCGGATCACTTTTCACGTATTGAGATGGGAGAGGAACCTACTAGTTTGGAGGAAGGATTACCTAATGCACAAATTTTTGTTGTGCATGTAGCAGACGTACACTTTGAAGATATAATCCACTTTGAAGGAATACTTTGTCTAGTAGAAGAAGGAATTGATGGTGTGCACAACTGATTTTTCTGTCATCGCGGGGCACCTATACAAAATGGGCAATGATGAAATACTGTGAAGGTACGTACCTAAATTTGAATGAAGTTAGATCCTCGTGGAAGCACATGGGGGTGTTGCAGGAGGACACTATGCAAGATGAGCGACCACGTAGAAGATTCTCCTCGTAGGTTTGTGGTGGCCAACCCTTCATCAAGATTCAAAAGCACACTGTAAGGCTTGTGATATATGTCAAAGGATAGGTAAACCATCATGAAGAAATGAAATTCCTTTGAATCCAAAAATGATGCTACAACCCTTTGAAAAGTGGGCAATCAACTTTGTAGGACCTATCAAACATCAAGGAAAAAAGGGTCCGTGATACATTATCACCGCGACAGAGTATCCGACTTGTTGGGTGGAAGCACAACTGGTCAAAGACTGCATGGCTGCCATGGCTATGAAGTTTTTGTTTGAACACATGTTGACTTGATTTTGCTGTCCGAAAATCTTAATGAGTGATCACAATACACATTTCCTGAACGAAACCATCAACGCGCTAACAGAAGAGTTCTAGGTGTATCATCAGAAAAGCACACAGTATCACCCACAAGATAATGGGACAGTAGAAGCATTCAATAAAATACTAGAGACTGTGCTAACCAAAGTATGTAATGCATAACAGAGCGATTGGGACCTGCGCGTACCTGCAGTACTATGGGCTTATAGGACAACATGTGAGAAACTGATGAGACAAACACCTTTCCAGTTCATTTATGGTGTGGAAGCTGTCATGCAAATGAAGTATATTGTACCTAGTTTGCACATAGCAGCACTCACAGGTATGATGGACACGAAGCCCTGGAAGAAAAGCTTGCACAGTTAGAAGAAATTGAGGAGGAACAGTGCCTGGTTGGATTTCATTAGCAGGTGCAAAAGCAACGTGAGAAGGCCTGACACAATCGCCATATTAAGTTGTGAACCTTCAAGGTAAATGATTTAGTGTTGTTGTATGACAGTAAGTTCGATAAATTCTCAGGAAAGTTCATAATTCATTGGCTGGGACCATACATTGTTAAGGAGGTCACAGACGGAGGTGTGGTACAACTAGTCAAACTAAATGGCGAGCCTTTCCCATGCAAAGTGAATGGCAACCGATTAAAGCCCTGCACAGGTGGCCCAACTATCTGACTAGTTGACAGAAACACAGTCTT
Source organism: Pinus taeda (assembly GCA_000404065.3). Lineage (NCBI taxonomy): Eukaryota > Viridiplantae > Streptophyta > Pinopsida > Pinales > Pinaceae > Pinus > Pinus taeda. The sequence continues at coordinate 14,526 of APFE031458229.1, read as the reverse complement.
CGTGCTCCAAGGATCTAGAAGAAGGTGCGGGACTATAAAAAAATGTAGGGGATACAGACACATATGTAGAGAAGCACTTCCGACACCGTGGTCTCAGAACAATGCATGCAACAGATCCAACAGGTAGCAACTCAGTGCGCTACTGACCTTGCAATAGTTCAAGCAAAGTTGGAAGGACTCCGCGTGAAGATCTCCGCGCTGACAGAGTGACTCGAGGGCCAGTCACAATGTTTGTGTTGGGGGCCTGTTGGGCATGGAATCCCCCCAAGGCCTGTTTTGGGGCTTAAAGCCCAATTTTTGACCAAATCTTTTTGTAAAAGCTCTGCCAATTATGGGCGTGGAGCGCAAAATTATGATAGAGTCACAGGGTTGTTCGCCCTCATTTTTTAATGTAATGTTAGCTTAATAGACCTACCCATGGTCCACGGACCATGGGATTGTATAAATAGGGCGAGGCTCTAAGTGTAGAGAGGGGCATAAGAGCATGAGAAGTCTAAGTGATTGAGTAAAAGTGTAAAGTGTGTCTTTGGGTTGTAGAGTAAGGGAAGGCTCTACAGCTGAGTGCACGGACCCCTACAACTGAGTGCGTAGGGCAGGTCAAGTTTGTAACCATTGGAAGAATCAACAAAGATAAGTTTACCATATTTATGTGCATCTTTTCTTGTATTAATATATGATTGGGTATAATTTGCAAGTATATTGTTTATTTGCTGCGCAAACTTATATGAATGTTTTGTATAAATAATTATAACATAAGACATCCAAGTATGCGAAGGTAATTAACAGTGGGACCAGTCAAACCTCTTAGACATCTCAAGGGTGCAGAAATTTGGTTCTAGCACCCTCCCATACTACTTCGGGTGAGACCTTAGTCCGCACTCCGTGGACTATTTCTAAAAGGGCCAGTAGTACAGGGATTGTTTGGCCAATTTTCTCCGAACCTGGGTCAGGCCTCAACAAGCCAACAACACCAAGAGCACATCCATCACTCAACAACGCAATAACTTGACATGGACACCATAGTTAGCTAGTACATGTCAACAGTGTCATGTTGCGTTGTGTCAACCACATCACCATTTTGGGCCATATACATTACAACTAAATGTAATGTAAAGTGAAGTCCAATGGATGCACAAATAAGTTGAAGAGTCATATCAGTTGAAAATTCATGGGAAGTTGAACAGTAACAAGGGTAGTCTAAAAGTCACAAGGGTCAAGCATCACCCTTGGCTATTGTTAGCACCTAAATCCGCCTTAGGCTGAAGGAAGGAAAAATTCAGCATAACCACAAACCACGCTCAGTCTGGTAGCTAGCCCTACCAGAATAGGAGAGGGCTCTCTCTGAGTCACACTCAGTGAATAGATAAACGAAACGGTCTGAGATGACTTACAGTGAAATATTGATCTTAGGCTAGTAAGTGAATATGGATACAAGAAACGATTTTTATGAATCACTGAGTTTCTGGGATGGTATGGGACCAATGGAAAGCAATGAGCAGAGGATGAAATACAAAGGCACAGATTACTTCGTGGCAAGATAGGCAGTAAGCTTATAAATTTAGTTTAAGATATTGCAGAATTGAGAGATTGCTTAGAAGGGTGAAAAGGGCATGGACAACATGAATCCTTTTCAATAGAAAAAGAACACTGAACATGAAATTTTCCCACAGGTAGAGCAATAAAATTGAATTCTACCTTATCCAACTTAGAAAATTTCACTAGAAATGAATATGAAATGAACTATGAAACATAATGAAATACATATGAAAAATAAGAGACACATTTTCTACACTCACAACCACATGAATATCATGAAACAGAGCCGCTGCCTTTCATTAATCCTCTGTCAAAATATACAATGAAGAAACAGAGTTTCTTTCCCACAGTCTCCCTGAAGTTACAAGCCAACCAACCCTTTGCAAATAGTTTGCGTACAATATATAGAATGTGCCATGAGGAGGTAGAATGCCCAATGGTTGGGGAGTTACTTGAATCATTACAAAATGGAGGTGGAAAGCCAACCATTAGCTACAGTTGCAGCGTTACAAACATGATAAATGGCTTGGGTGACTATTTTCCTTCCTTTTCCACTTGGATAGAAACCAATCTGGAGTGAAAATACTTTAAATGCCGCCTTAGATGCCAAAAAAGTGAAATGTAGATGAGAGGGCTCACTTGGAGAAGTCGTGAATCAAAATTTCGTGAAACAGAGGTGAAATTGGCCTTTTTTCCTATATGTGCCACGCCACTTTGGAGCCTATTTTGAGGCACTTGTAGAAGTCTAAAATCTGCCCAAGTGTGCTTGTTGGAAAGCCTGTCCTGTCTACTTTCTAACCCAAGTGGAATTTTTGAATTTGGTGCTCATTTGCGCCTCCAAATCTTCATTGTCCCAAGACAGCTTCCTGTGTGTTGAAATAGGGGCAGAGAGGCCATTTTTTGGGTGTTTTTGACCTCCTAGAGACTCAAATCATGCCTAAATTTCTTGTCCAAGCACCAGTAGTCATGATTTTGAATTATGAATCCAAAAATGCAAGCCATTTCTAATTTGGAGCTCCCAAAAACCTGTGTTTTGACCAAAAAATTTCCATGTGACCAAAAGTGTCCCATATTTCTTGAAATTTGGGCTGAAGGTTCTCTAAGAGGCACTATGCTAGGCCATAGAAGCTTCAACCAAGATTCGAAGCTGATCTTACTCTTTTGCCTCTTTTTCCTCTTTTGTTGCTTTGCTTAATTTCGCCTTCAAGCTCCTTATCCGAGCCTTTGCACTCATGTTCTGTGCCCTATAATGATAAACCATCCTCCTCAGTATGATTTTTTCTCTGTCGGCCTTCTCCAACAGTCTCTCTAGGTGGATGTTGATCCGCTCTAGCTAGGACTCACGGTCATTGTTGATCTCTTGCTCCAAGGTAGTGAGCTCGATCCTCCTTTCTTTGGCAGCTTGTTGATTCTCACAGATGCTTTGCAGCTCCATGATCTCATGCTGGTCCTCAAGCTGCTTGTTCCTCTGCTCCAAATACTTGATGATCCATTTGGCCCTCTCCACATTGAGTGACAAGTCTTGGATCTCCGTGTTCTGATCCTAAATGGTCATCCTGAGTTTGGCATTCTCCACCTCTACATCATCATCCTGAATGAGGATGAAATCAGCCTCCTGTTCACCTGATGGCCTCTCATCATGCATGGGCTTCTTGCCCTTGTCCTGTACCTGTGTAGTCGATGCCAGAAGCGAGGCCCCTTCCACCCTAGGTGGAGATAACACTCGCTTTGCTGCTGCAAACAAGTTCCTTATGCCTCTCTGATATGGCATGAATACTGGCATAGTCGTGGTCTCATGGTGCTCATACTGATTAGAAGGACCACCTATCTCATGCTCTACCTTTGATAGTATCTGTGAAGTGCTAAAGAGGTCATGGGAGATAAAGTCCTCCCAAGCAACGCCCTGCAATCCCAACTGATGATCCACCAAAATCCAGATAAGAGCAAAGTGATAAACATTGTTAAGTTGCTGCTGGGGGGTCTTATTCTGCATGAAGGTGTTCATCCTCTCTATGTTCCTGCAAATGAAAAACAGGAGGTTCATCATCCTCACCCTAGTAAAGTGCATGAGTAACCTGATGTGGTAGGCATATAGTCGAGACAACCTCCCATCACAGCTGAAGTACTTCATGATCAATTTCATGAGTGGAGCATACTCATCCTTCAGATATCTGAATGGGAAGACTCTTGTAAGCTGACTCAAGAATCTGGCCTTAATGTAAGGCTCATAGTGTTTCCTATCCACCTTCTTTCTCTTATGCCACTGTTCTCCAACATTTGGTATGCCTGTTGCCACTGAGATAGTTTCGGGTGTCAATGTGAAGGTGACCCCGGCCAAGATAGACTGACCTCCATGTATATTAAGTACAAAAAGACGGGCCAACTCATGATGAACTCTGACATTAGCTACCCTTTGACAAAATTCAAAACATGCTAGGTGTTGGAAACATGACATGGCAAGAGGGCATGCTTGTAATTCAGTGAGGGTAGTGGGCTCATCCCTAACATGTTTGCCACTCTTGTGATGTCTCCTGGGAGCCTGCTCTTCCGAGGATGAGTCTCTTTGTGTCTCCATCTCATACTCTGATGAATGATGTGATGCCATGACTACTGTGTGTACTGTACTTAGGCTTCCCTTTGATGATGGTGTGAAGCTGGGTGCTCTTGTGATATCTGCCACCAAGGGGAACAATGAACAAAGGGAGTATTAGGAAGGGAGTGATATGATGCGAATAGGGGTTATGGGGAGAATTTTTTTAAGGATATGTAGGGGGTTTGGGTATTTGATAGGGTAGGGTTTTGGGGGTTTTGACAAGGTAGGGTTTTGGGGTGCTAAGTTGACAAATAAGAGGAGGGGAAAGGGAATAGGGTTTGGTAATGTTTTAGGGTAGGGATAATAGGAAAAATGAGAAAGGGAGGATAGGGAAAAATGGTAGGTAATGGAAAAATGGTGGGTGAAAATGGAACCTTGGCCTCAATACCTCAATTATGAAACCCTAGCCATCATGGTTTTGATGTTTTGTGAGTGGTTGGTCTTATGACTTTTGTGGCAATTGAACATAGCCAAGAACGACCATATCATCCATAAACTTTGATGAACAAGTCATGACATAGAGCCTACCTGTCAATTTGATGGGCTTCACAATCAATTTGAAGTGATTTGGCACGATTTGGGCCCATTGTGGGTGTGTGCCGCGTGCCAAACCCAATTCGTCGCAACCGTTGAAAAAATACACTGGGGGATGGCTCTGTGTGCGCCGCGCCCTCTGTGTGCATCGTGCCCTTGTGTGTATGCACTGCACCCTTAAAAATGCCTCCAACTTGCTCCAAACATGCACGAGGCACTCCTAATCACTTTGCAATGTCTCCCAATGAACTTGATTTGCATAATGCCTCTGATTTTGGTGGAAACTTGTATATAAAGACTTGGAAGTGATGGGTTAAATTTTTGCTTCTTCAAAAACCCATTTTTCTAATGTTATGTTTTGACAATTTTTCATTGAATTTAAAACACACTAATTTTCACTTTACCTTTGAAATTTTAGCTCAAATGATGAAATTTTTGGCACTCTTTGCAGGGATTGCATGCCAAGACATTTGGCTACGGAAACCATGACTGCATCTGAAGGAATCAACTGACGACTTTTTTGAAAATTTTATCACCAATGACACTAATTGACTTTTCTTCAAAACAGAGTTTTGAAGAAGAGTTGAAGTCTATCCACATGACGATGAAACTCTCTGAATCATAACTATGTGAGGGCCTCACTCTGGCTTGCATGGCTTTATTGAATATGTTTGAAGACCAAATTGATGAATCCCTAGACCTAACTATCGAAAAATGACTTTTGTCCTTTAAAGGACTAGACCTTGACTATCATGGGCTTTAGTGATCATTGACAAAAGACCTGAGCCAACAGGAGCCAGACATGAGGGGGAATGACTAGCATGACCTCCTCCGTCAGATTATGGCATGCCCCTAGCGAAATGCAACTGGGTGAATGGAGCGGGACACCTAAAAATGAAATACATAAAGAGTTTTGATCTCTGATGGAGGACTGACCAGACCGACTCTAACATTGGCTCCAATGGGGGATGGTAGCTCCTTGGAGGTGCTAAGAACAACAGATCTCTGGAAGAGCTAGACAGTGCCTTCGTCCATTGAGCTATGGAGTCATCATTTCAAAAAACAACACAGGACTCTGACTCATCTATGAAACTAAAATGACCAAAAAATTGACTCAAATTTGACATTGAAATGACTCGAAGACTAACTTAACAAACTCTAACTAAATTGAAATAAAATGGTATTTATAGTGACAGTGGAAGCAGCTTTAATAACTCAAAAATGGTACTACTTGAGCTGCCGACCATTGATCGGCCCTCCTGGACAATCTTCCCCGTTCATTTCTTTCAGAAGTAAAGCATTCTGACCCCGATATGCTGCAATCTTGAAAGGACCTTTCCAAAGATTCTCAAACTTACCATGCTTGCCTTTTTCCTCATTCCTTGCATCCCACTTCAGCACCACATCATCCACCTAAAATTTGTCCACGTTTTCCTTTCTGTCATAAATTTTCATGATTTTCTCCTGCAATTTGGATGAGCTCTTGAAAACTTCTTCTCTGGTCTGCTGCAAGTGGACCATTTGATTCAACCTTCTCTGCATGGGTCTTCTTCACTGCCGGCCTCCTAAAGAAGTTTGAGTACTGGGGTAGCGAGAGAGGTAGGAAATACTGTATCAACTCCATAAACAAGCTCGAAAGGTGATTTACCTATGGATTTCTTCTGACTGACCCGATCTGCCCAAAGTGCATTGACCAACCTCTTATGCCAACTCTTCTTGTTTATTTCCAACAACTTCTTGATTATGTTGACCAATGATTTGTTTGAAGACTCCGCCAATCCATTGCCTTTCAGATGATAGGCAGTTGAGTGACCCAAGATGATGTGATATTTATGAAAAAACTCTACCATCCTTTTTGATTTGAAAGCTGTTGTGTTATCAGTGATTAATTTATTCGGGCAACCAAAGCGAGACAAGATGTTATTCTCAAGGAATGAAATGATTACCACATTAGTAGCTTGTTTGGTGGGAATTGCCTCGATCCATTTGATGAAATAATCTGTTGCTGTGAGGATCCATCTATGCTGACTAGAAGAAGCGGGATGAATTTCGCCAATGAAATTCAACCCCCATTGCTGGAAAGGAGTACTCACCTCTATAGGATTAAGTGGTAAAGGCTGTAACTTCTTATTTCCTTAAAAAATCTGACACTTATGACAGTGCTTGGCCATCTTATATACATCAGCAAACAATGTCGGCCAATAGTACCCGACTCTCAGAATTTTATTCGTTGTTGACTTCCAAAAAAGGTGACCACCACAATCTCCTTGGTGGCAGTCCTCCATGACCTTCTTTGCTTCCTTTTCCACCAAAAAATTTAACAGAATGCCACCGGGATCTTTCCAATACAGTGCAAAATTTAGAATGCAAAACTTGGCAGCGTTCAACTTGAGTGTTCTCGCTTTGTTTCTAGTCATGCTGGGTGGTGGTGACAAAGTTTTAAGCACATATATGATATCTGAATACCATGGAGAAAGAGAAAACATTTCAGATACCCGAATTGACGATCCTTCCTCAATCTCATTGGACATAAGAACGATTAGATTTATGTCCAAGGCGTGCAAGTTTGATTCGACCATTAACTTCGCCAATCCCTATCATTTAACCAGCTTTGTGGGCTTTATTTCCACATCATATTCCAGCAAGGTTGCAATCCATTTGCCTCGTCTTCCTTCCAAATCAGTCTGCATTAAAACATCTTTGATAGCAGCGTTAGGAACATAGGCTAGAATATGAGAATGTAGAATATATACCCAAAAATCTTTCAACGCTTTCACAAGTGCAAGGGCCTGCTTCTCAATGATGTTGTATTTTAAGGCTGCGTCTCTTATAGCTCTGCTGAAGAATGCAATGGGTCTTTCATGATCATCTCTTTTCTGCAATAACACTGCTGCCATAGTATGCTCTGAAGCAAATGAAAACAATATGAAATCCTGAGTGTAGTCCGGGCTGACTAGAACTGGAGCTGAAGAAAGAGCCAATTTGACCAAATTGAAAGATTTTACAGCCTCCTCCATCCATTTCACTTGGCTGTCCTTCTTAAGCATGTTTGTGATCTCTCTTAGTTGCTCAGAAAGATTAGGTACAAAGCGGCATAGAAAATTCATTTTACCATTGAAAGATTGTATCTCTTTTTTATTCCAGGGCAGATCAATTTTCTGAATTGCTTGCACACGTGCTGGGTCAATACGAATGCCATATTTTGAGATAATGTGCCCGAGTAGTTTGCCTTCCTCCATGGTGAACAAGATCTTCTTCGGATTCAGCGACAAGCCATATTTTCTGCACTTTTGGAAGACATTTTTTAAATGGTACATGTGCTCTTCATCAAATTTGGAAAACACCATCAAATCATATAGGTACACCACCAAAAAGACATCCTTCTCATTTGCAAAAGCCAAGTCCGTTGCCCGCTGAAATGTGGCACCCGCATTCTTCAAACCGAAAGGCATTTTAGCGTAATGAAAGGTTCCCCATGGAGTGGTGATCGTTGTCTTGTCTCGGTCATCTTCATGGACAGAAACTTGGTTATATCCGGAATAACCATCAAGCAGTGACATACGAGATGCACCCACTACTTGCTGAAGTATATGGTCCATTTTGGGCAGTGGATAGTTTTCTGTTAATGAAACTTTATTGAGATTTCTAAAATCAATGCATAAGTGAATCTCACCTGTCTTCTTTCGTACAGGCACCAAGTTAGATATCCAATCTGAAAATTTGATGGGCACAATGATCCCTGATTTGTACAACCTGTTTATCTCCTTTTCAATAGATGGCAACAACTTTGGATTTAGCCTCCTCAATTTCTGTCTAAATGGTTTATGATTGGGCTTGATGGGTATAGTATGGTGAATTATATTGGTATCATATGTCTTTAAGTTGGAATAGTCCCAAGCAAACACATCTGCAAATGAAGACATCAAAATGATATATTTGTCCTTGATCTTTGGTGGCAATGCTTTGGACAATTTTACCAATTTAGGATTAGCATCTGTTCCGATGTTGACCTCTTCCACACCCTTCTCTGTTGGTTGCAATGTTGGCTTGCGAGCTACATCATCTTGATCAAAGAGTTCTTCTAAAGGTATCAAGCCTTTAGGAATAACGTTATTATTCAACTGCAACACGTCCATTTCATTGATCTGCACCTCATCTGTACCATTACCTTTACCATCGTCATTTTCTACATCAATTGAGGTCTCTTTGAACTTGCCTTTGTTTTGCAGAAAATCATCAATCTCCTCATCATCTTGGAACACTTGCCAATATCTCTGATTGTCTGGAACAGTTGGACGATGCTTGACATGGATTTCAAATTTATTGCTGGAGTTCATTGGGATTTTCAAACCACTTCCTGCCTTGGCAAGAGCATTAGGAATACTATTTTGTATATGAGGCACACATGTCAAGGTGTATTCTGAAAATAATTTTAGGATGTCTAGAACTCCATTACGATAAGCCCGCATTCTAGATTGCTTTGCTTGATATTCGCCTCTGACCTGCTTGATAACCAATTCGGAGTCGCCATATACCGAAATCCTCTTAGCATTCAGCTTTCTTAGAATCTTTAGGCCAGCAATCAGAGCTTCATACTCAGCTTCATTATTTGAACAATCAAAATCCAACTTGTATGAGCATACCCGCACGTTACTAGGGACTTTGTTCGGGGTGGAGAAAGGACTGTGTACCCAAATTCCAATTCCAGTGCCATCATTTCCCTCCGCTCCATCGAAATCCATGGTCCACAAACCTTCTTGCTCCTCTTGCAAGTGCTGGAAATCTGTTTGTTGTGCCTTGTCTGCTTGTTGTCCATGACTTTCAGCTGATTGCCCAACGATGTTCTACTATTCTTGTTCTTCTTTCTTTAAAACTCCTCTGAAATTTTCTGTTATTTTCGGAATATCATCTACTTCTACTAACTGACTATCGATATCATTGAAACTATCTGAATACAAAACAAAATACTCTAAATCTATATGTACATAATTAATCGGATGATTTATTGGTTTCTCCTTGCTTGTGATCATGTATTTCATTTTTTGTTCTCGATACAATTTCCTCATTTGTCCAAACACCGGAATCGTTGCATAGGAGAAATATAGTTGTAGTGTCCCTTTCAATTTCGCTACCCAAGACCTGGAAAGAAGCATGCCAAACATTGGAGGAATATCTGCTACAACAACATCCATCAAAACATTCTTCATTGGGAGCTGATCCAGACTCAAAACCAAGTCTTTGATGAGTCCTATACATCTTACTCTGGTGGAATCAAACGAATAGAGATCTTGATATTGCCGGGTGATGTCCAGACCAAGCTTATCCATGATAGCCTTGGGCATGAGATTGTGAGAAGCTCCAGAATCGAACATGGCGTTATGTAACACAAAATCATGCAATCTTTAAACTTGATATAAAAAAGGTGGCACATCACTATCAGGAGACTCACCATTCGATGCTGGCCCAAAAATAATTTCAGGTTGATCATCTTCGACATTCACCATGTCGGACATTGGGTCCAAATTCAACATTTTAGATACCTGCCCTCTATAACTGCTGTTCTTCATTATTTCAGTCAAGGGGATGGATACCTTTAATTTAGAAATCTCATTCTCTATATTAAAAGCGGGAATCTTTTCTACCTCTTTGATTGGGATTTCTTTCCTTTCCTTTTCTTTTGATGCAACTTGCTGATGTGATTGTTCTGCTGATGGTGATTTGCTGCTCTCTGGATCAACCGCCTCCTTTCCTTTCCTTTGTGCAACTGATGAGTCATTCTTTGATGCTTCAACATCCTTCCTTTTCTACATTGGTTTGACCGGCACATCTCTGTTTCTAAGCGGATATCGCTACTGTTTGGCGGACAGAGCATTCATATAGCCTCTTTGGTATTCATCTGATTCTTCCTCCAAGACGGTGTCGCTTGCTAGAATGACAGCTGAACTCTCTCCATACTCGTCATCCTCAGTGAGATAAATAGGCAAATCATCAGGAGTAAAGAGGTGATTTTCTTCACCTATTATATTCACGTCCTCATCTGATTCCAGTCCATGCAAAAAATTTTGCTGCAAAGGTGTCTGAACTAGCTGTTGTGCAGTTTGCTCTTGGGATTGTTGATCTCTCTGTCTTATTCTATATTGCGGTTGTTAATAACCACGAAAGTTAGGATTTCTAACTTGTGGCTCTGGTTTTTCAAGTTTCACCCTTTCAAGCATTTGCTCTACCTTCCGAAGTAGCTGATCTACCGAGGAAGATTCTTCTTTTACGGTGACCTTCTTCTCTACTTTTGCTCTAGCCCTCTTGGTCAGTAGATTTGCTTCAACACTGACCGCTATCTTTTGCATGTCTTCCATTGTGGCCGATTCTCTTTCTCTTAATTGATAAGCCATGTCAGCATCAAAACCATCTGGGAACTTCACCATGGCTAGTCCCCCAGGTTGCCTTAGATGATCTGGAATTTCGTTATAAACTGAATTGAATCTAATGCAATAGTCTTGGACTGACTCACCGACGTTTCTTTTGATTTGCTCATATTCGGCCAGTATTTGAAGAGGATTCTTTTTCACTTCCCATTGGTTTAAAAATTGTCTTTGTAGGTTAGCCAAGGTAGCGATACGTGCAGCCGGCAAACCTGTGAACCATTTCCTCACTTTACCTGCAAATGTATGTACAAAAATTCTCATTGTCACATTCTCCGCATCGATCTCATGAAGTTCATATAAATCTGCCATTCTGTCCACATGTTGCTGAGTAGTAATGTTGTTAGGAGTGCCATCAAAAAACAAGATTTTGCTTTGATAATCTGCGGGCATATCATCTAAAATTTGAGGCAAAACAAGAGGTGCAAAACGGGCAGCCATCACTCTTGGTGGATTTGTCCTCGGAGGTATTGGAGGAGTGTGCACAGTGCGTAAGGGGCTAGCAATTGGAGTTTGAGTCTGAGCTATAATGTAGTTATCAATCGACTGGTTAGCCCTTTCCATCTCCAAGTCTAAAAGAAACTGTGGATTGTGGACAGTAGAGTCAACCACCCTTTCGGATTTGGTTTCGAACAACGATAGTTCAAACTTCTCATCAAACTCTAGCTCTTCAATATACTCAAAAATGTCTGGGCATGAATGGGATTTGAACACGGGAGATATAGAGCTCTCTTGAAAACGAATTCTTGAAATCAAATTGGGATTTTCATAGATGTGCGGAGGATCTGGATATGGATTAGCTCTGGTATATCTTCTAGAAGCTAGCATGCTATTGAGAAAAATCAAAGGGCACAACCAACTTACTTAGCCTATCCAATTCTAAACTTATCATCCGGAAGCTTAGAATTATCGAGAAGTAAGGGGATTGATTTGGTTCCCCAGTGGAGTCGCCACTATGTTAGTACCTAAATCCACCTTAGGCTGAAGGAAGGCAAAATTCAGGGTAAGCACAAACCACGCTCAGTCTGGTAGCTAGCCCTACTAGAACAGGAGAGGGCTCTCTCCGAGTCACACTCAGTGAATAGATAAATGAAACGGTCTGAGATGACTTACAGTGAAATATTGATCTTAGGCTAGTAAGTGAATATGGATACAAGAAACGATTTTTATGAATGACTGTGTTTCTGGGATGGTATGGGACCAACGGAAAGCAATGAGTAGAGGATGAAATACAAAGGCACATATTACTTCGTGAGGCAAGATAGGCGGCAAGCCTAGCAATTTAGTTTAAGATAGCGCAGAATGGAGAGATTTCTTAGGAGGGTGAAAAGGGCATGGACAACATGAATCCTTTTCAATAGAAGAAGAACACTGAACATGAAATTTTCCCACAGGCAGAGCAATAAAATTGAATTCTACCTTATCTAGCTTAGAAAATTTCACTGGAAATGAATATGAAATGAACTATGAAACATAAAAAAATACATATGAAACATAAGAGACACATTTGCTTACACTCAAAAAACCACATTGAATTCTTCATGAAACGGAGAGCCGCTGCCCTCTCATTAATCCTCTGTTCAAAATATACAATTGTGAAGGAAACAGAGTTTCTTTCCCACAGTCTCCCAGAATTACAAGCCAATCCAAAACCCTTTGCAAAATTAGTTTGCATACCAATATATAGAATGTTGCCATGAAAGAGGATAGAATGCCCAAGGGTTGGCGGAGTTACTCGAATTCATTACAAAAATGGGAGGTGGAAAGCCCAAACCATTAGCTACAGGTGCAGCGTTACAAACATGACAAATGGCTTGGGTGACTGTTTTCCTTCCTTTGCCACTTGGATAGAAGCCAATCTGGAGTGAAAATAATTTAAATGCCACCTTAGATGCTGAAAAAGTGAAATGTAGATGAGAGGGCCCACTTGGAGAAGTCGCGAATCGAAATTTCGTGAAATGGAGGTGAAATTGGCCTTTTTTCCTATATGCGTTGTGACACTTTCTGTATGCGCCGCGCCACTTTGGAGCCTATTTTGAGGCACTTGTAGGAGTCCAAAATGTGCCCAAGTGTGATTTTTGGAAAGCCTGTCCTGTCTAATTTCCAACCCAAGTGGAATTTTTGGATTTGGTGCTCATTTGCCCCTCCCAGTCTTCATTATCCCAAGACTGCTTCCTGTGTGTCAAAATAGGGGTAGAGAGGCCATTTTTTGGGTGGTTTTGACCTCCTGGAGACTCAAATCATGCCCAAATTTATTGTCCAAGAACCATTAGTCGTGATTTTGCATTCTAAATCCAAAATTGCAAGCCATTTCCAATTTGGAGCTCCCAATTCTAAGCGCCGCGGGCACAGGGAGAAAAAACTTGTGTTTTGACCAAAAGATTTCCATGTGACCAAAATTGTCCCAAATTTCTTGAAATTTGGGCTAGAGGTTCTCTAAGAGGCACTATGTTGGGCCATAGAAGCTTCAGCCAAGATTCGAAGCCGATCTTTATCTTTTGCCTCTTTTGCCACTTTTGTTGCTTTGCTCAATTTCACCTTCAAGCTCCTTATCCAAGCCTTTGCACTCATGTTCCGTGCCTTGTAATGATAAACCATCCTCCTCAGTATGGTTTTGTCTCTGTCAGCCTTCTCCAACAGTCTCTCCAGGTGGATGTCGATTCGCTCTAGCTAGGACTCACGGTCATTGTTGATCTCTTGCTCCAAGGTAGTGAGCTCAATCCTCCTTTGTTGGGTAGCTTGTCGAATCTCACGGATGCTTTGCAGCTCCATGATCTCATGCTGGTCCTCAAGATTGCTTGTTCCTCTACTCCAAATACTTGATGATCCATTTGGCCCTCTCCACATTGAGTGACAAGTCTTGGATCTCCATGTTCTGCTCCTGAATGGTCATCCTGAGTTTGGCGTTCTCCACCTTTGCATCATCATCCTGAATGAGGATGAAATCGGTCTCCTGTTACCTGATGGGCCCTCATCATGCATGGGCTTCTTGCCCTTGTCCTGTACCTATGTAGTCGATTCCGTAAGTGAGGCCCCTTCCACCCTGGGTGGAGATAACACTCGCTTTTCTGCTGCAAACAAGTGCCTACTGCCTCTCTGATATGTCACGAATACTGGCATAGTCGTGGTCTCATGGTGCTCATATTGATGAGAATGACCACCTATCTCATGCTATACCTCTGATAGTACTTGTGAAGTGCTGAAGAGGTCCCGGGAGATGAAGTCCTCCCAAGCAATGCCCTGCAATCCCAACTGATGATCCACCAAAATCCGGATAAGAGAAAAGTGATAAACATTGTTAAGCTACTGCTGGGGGGTCTTATGCTGCATGAAGGTGTTCATCCTCTCTATGTTCCTACAAATGAAAAATGGGAGGTTCATCATCCTCACCCTGGTAAAGTGCATGAGTAACCTGATGTGATAGGCATATAGTCGAGAGAACCT
>APFE031458225.1:14969-35502 GCA_000404065.3 Pinus taeda | reverse complement strand
GATTCAATTTCACATTCGATCAATCCCACTTTCCCTTTAGAGAGTGAACTTCATACCGCTCAGGTTCTTTTTGTTACATCTTATTCCTCTACGTCGGGGGGCATTTCACCTGTTTCTACAGAAACCCCTCCAAGTACTGAGGTCTTTTCCTTTGATTGGAACAGACTGACAGAACTGTGTCTTCCTTCCTCCATCCCTTTCCAAATCATTGTCAAGGGTGGTGGTAGGGACATGCATCGCACACAGGTAGATGAAGGTGCTTCTGTTAGTATTTTATCCTCAACCGCTTGGAAAGCTTTGGGTTCCCCTCAGCTTGTGCCTATTACGCAGAATCTGAAAGCTTTTAACGGAACCATTAGTGAACCTTTAGGGATCCTTCCTAAGTTTTCTATTACCTTGGAAGGTAAAACTGTCTGTATTGATCTTATGGTAGTTCGAGGTCCCTTGGATTTCAATTTACTCCTTGGCCGAGACTATGTTTATGCAATGAAAGTTGTCGTATCGAAACTCTTTCGCGTGATGTCTTTCCCTCACAATGGAAATATTGTGACTATAGACCAGCTTTCGTTCCCTAGTCTTGTTTCAACTACCGATAATATGACAACCCTAAATGTTCCTGATTCTAAAGTGATATCTACCCCGCCACGGGTTAATTATGTGGCAACAGATCCCATGTTTTCAATTACCAATGTAAGTGAGCCTCTCACTGTTTGCTCATCTTCCTTTGATTTAGATCCGGTAATTGACATGGAAAACTCTATGGGATTATCTGAACGCGATGTTCTTATCCCTTTTGAGTCCCTTGACATGTGTTCCTTCCAGAGAACTATTCTTCCTTCTGATGAAGACCTCTTGGAAGCCATGATCAAGGTGTGTCCATTGACATGTCTTTCTTCCAGTTGGAAGCCATGATCAGTTTTTGCGAGGATAGTTTTTTCCTGTATCAACCTCATTAAAAAATGAAATAGGGTTTTGAGGATAGTTCCTTGTCTTCTGTCAACCTCATTAAAAAATGAAACAAGGATAGGTTATATAGGTAGATTGTAGAGTAATTATGAGGAAAGTTCCTTTTACTATCTCGACCTCATTAAAAAATGAATCAGTGGGTATGAGGATAGTTCTTTTACTGAGTCAACCTCATTAAAAAATGAATCAGCTAGATTTTAGGATATGTAGGTAGATTGTAGAAAGTAGGATTTTGTGAGGACAGTTCCTGTTACTGAGTCAACCTCGTTAAAAAATGAATCAAGTTAGAGGATAGTTCCTGTTACTGAGTCAACCTCGTTAACAAATGAATCAAGTATGAGGATAGTTCTTTTCTTGTGTCAACCTCCTTAAAAATGAAACAACCCCCTTTTGAAGGTAAATATTGAAAGTAAACCTTCATTCCAGCCATCTGGTTGAGAGCAATGAGGCCTGGGGGGCATGTACCTTGATTTGCGTCATTATGCTGGGGGCATGCGAAATTTTTTGAGCATAGTTCCTTATCTTGTGTCAAGCTCGTTAAAAAATGAAACAAGGGTAAGTTAGGTAGATAGATTGTAGAGAGTAGTCATGAGCATAGTTCCTTATATTGTGTCAAGCTCATTAAAAAATGAATCAAGGATTTTAGAGCATAGTTCCTTGTCTTGTGTCAAGCTCGTTAAACAATGAATCAAGGTTTTTAGAGTAAAGTTTTTTTTAGGTAGATAGTAGAAAGTAGTTATGAGCATAGTTCCTTATCTTGTGTCAAGCTCATTAAAAAATGAAACAACTCCCACAAAGTCTTTCCAAGATTTTGAAAGTAAAGCTTCATTCCATCCACCTCATTGAATGCAATGAAGCTTGGGGGGCATGTACCTTGATTTGCATCATTATGCTGGGGGCATGCGAATAACAAGCATAGTTTTTCGTTTCAAGCTTGCGTAAACATGAAACCGAAGCCGGGCATAGTTCTTCTCCTGTGACAAGCTCGTTAAAAAATGAAACAAATCCTCCTCTAATTGAGTCAAGAGTTTGACTAGACCTCATAGATCTCAAGTTGTATTTTTAGGTTAGTTATTTCAGTCTTTTGCATAGTTTTCTTATAATTTGAGGTCAAGTCTTTCAATGTGATCTTGTAACTCAACGTTGATTTCATCCAATTGGTTGAATGAAATGAAGCTGGGGAGCATGCGCTCTAGCAATCATGCTTAGGGGGCATCAAGCACAGTTTTCTCTCTGTTTCAAGCTTGTGTAAAAATGAAACTACTTCGAAGCATAGTTTTTCTTTGTTTCAAGCTTTTGTAAAAATGAAACCTACCTTGAGTCAATTTTGGTTATTTTCAAGACTCCTTAAACTCATGAAAATCCCGAGATTATCTTTAGGTTAGTTATTTCAGTTTTTGCATAATTTTCTTGTAGTTTTAGGTCAAGTCTTTCAAATAATCTCGTTGAGTACATTTTTATCATTTTTTTTGAACTCGTTAAAACTTACGAAAAAATGAAGCATCAGAGTCATCTTTTAAGCCCTTTTCTGACTCCTACAAACTGAAAAGATTGCCGAGTGTTTCTTTTACACTCGTTAAAACGGAATTAAAAGACGGTCCCCTTACAGCCCTTTTCTGACCGAAAAAACAGGAAAAGATTGTCGGATTTTTGTCGTTTCAAATTCGAAATTGGAAATAAAACGACGTGTCCTTGATCACTTTTTACTTTTCAAGTCAAAGACACTAACTATGAAAATATCCTTGGTCGCAAGATCAAGCGGTTCTCCTAGGTATTATTTTATACTTTTTCGGGCTTAGGAGACACAAATTTACGAAAAAGTTCCATCTGGAGTCTTCTAAGTTTTTCAGACTCTCTAAATATGAAAAACGCCGAGTTTCTCCTATACTGGACTCGTTAAAATTTCACAGTAAAGGACCTGTTCTATTACAAACAGGAACGGACCACTCCTTCTTAGGGTTCGCATCAAAAACTAAGTTGGACTCATCCGAAGGATGAGCTTACAAACAAGCATATGTTATCCTCCTCAAGCTTGTAAAAAAAAATAAAGAGGTACTTGCCAGAAATGGTGGGGGAAACATGAGAAGAATGAGCCTATTTGATATCTTTTTGTCTCAAGAAAAACCTTACTACCGCTCTTGAACATGACACTTGTTCATTCACCTGGGTTGGGAAATCCTTTACCTCACGGTTGACCAAAATCACTTGACATTTTTAGCCGGGTTATGGGAGTCGACTTTGAGTCATTTATCACCAAACCATCTGTTGTGTCGTTATGTGTTCAAGAGATCTGAAACAAAACATTCAACTGCAAAATACCTATCATTCATCATACCATCATTGAGTCAGTCCTTTCAGCAACATTTCTTCAACTTGAACTATGATTTCGTGTTGTGGGCTTGCCTGCGACGGGTCGCTTTCTATCGACATCAGCACTATCTAGAAAGTTGACTTAGAAATCGTCAGTACCTTGGAGTCTGCATGCATCAATGGCAGATTTCTCGCCTTCGACGTCAGTTTTCATCATTGACTTGCGATCGAAGGATTCCATGAAATGTTCGACACCGACTCATTCATTCACATCTCATGGATTGTGCTGGGTACTTTGAGAACCATTGACATTACTGGCGGTCTCTCTCACGCTTGTTAACAGTTTACATCATTGACTGGTAATCAAGTGGTTTCTACCATGTTCGACATCGACTCATTTATTCACATGGCTAGAATCGTACCAATTCGGGAAAGTAGAGATGAAGACCCTGGATCTAGTTTCCACCATCCAAGCTGCGAGGAGTTTTGTATTCATTATGTCGTAGAACAATCATAAACAGATGGCTGCGCCCATACTGTGTCTACACGAGTCTATAATTATGATGTATTATGAATCACTTGTACCAGAATAGTTAGTCCAATAGTTAAAGTTTTGATCTGAGTAGGGAATGCCTACCTCAGCGATGATATGATCTTATACATGTATTTGTGGTTGAAAAAGCAGGTTCTGACCGGGCTCTCCACAAGATGATCCTCGAAATGATAAAGTACTTCACCCTTCCTATATGATATAACACCCTTATCTATTACAGGCTTCGTACTTTAGGGGCAATCTGTTACACTGAAATTTGTCACCATGACTATCTGCAGTTAATATGGCTCCATCAATAGTCATATTATCCTCCTTGTCAAGCCTAATAACTCTGCTCTTCATGTCAAATTCAAAAAGAGAGAAAGTCACTAAAAAACATGTTTATCTCTGGGTACGCAGGTTCTCTCTACCTTGCCTGCGTGTACGCACTCCAAACAAACTGTACCTGCGTACTTGTACGCTCTGTAAGCCAAAGGATGGGTGCGTACCCCTGTAAAGGTCAAAAGGCGCGAGTTTCATCTTTAAAAAGTTACTTGTGGTCACTTCTAGAGCCTTATAGAAGAGTGTTTGACGTGTATTGAGCGCCTCCAGATGGTTCATGCATCCCTATGATAGAGGAGCTTATCCCATCAAGAGAGGAGCTACCCCATCCAAAAGAGGGAGTATCCCATTGATGTTGGAACTGATAACCTCCTCTAGAATACTATAAATACAGGCATTGGGCCAGAGGAGGAGAGGTTGAAAGATGAACATTCTAAAGGGTAAATGCTGCTGGAATTAGGACTTCCATTGTTGACTTGTAAGGAGAGATCACTAGCCTTCCTTGTTGCCATATTGGGAGTGGGTGAGCTTGTCAAAGTAGAGGAAATCTCTTGCTGGACCCTGGAAGGAGCTTGCACAACACCAAGGCTCAGGTTGTAATGGTTCTCTTTGATTATTTAATACAAATAAGTCCATTCTTCTCAATGATTTGTTAATGAATTATTTCATGTATTCCTTGGTCAATATGATAGATATGCTTTATTTTATGATGAATATTCAGATGCTATGTAATCGTTTGCTTTGTTAGTGTATGCAGGTCTGAAAGTGAAGGAGGAGCTCATCTGGATCAGCAAGGCTGGACTGCTACAACAAGCGTGGGACCTAAGGTAAGATCGAAAACATTTGAATTCTCGTAGAATGATGTGTATCTAGAGAAGGATAGCTCTTGTTTGGTTTGTTTGTCATTAGAGAGTCTTAGACTCCTAGGAAGGTTAGATTTGTCTGCAAGTATAACTCATTCCGTGTGACACCTTGCCCTCATCCTGGGCTTCCCTACAGCTCTGCAAGGATTCCTTACACAAGTATTGAGCCCAATTATATTGGACTCCTTTGGCACACTGCACAGCCAAAGAAATGACGGGGGTCGGAACTTCGTTTGTGTGACACTTACACATGATCTTTCCTACCAATATCTGCACGACGAATTGTACCGCAGGATCTGAAATAGAGTGGATAGAATATCTACATCACTTCTTTATTAGGCCAAACTCGCTCTTCATCTGGTCCGTGAGTTTCTTCTCTTGTGTTTTTTCCCTAAACGCCTCTACAGATCCACTCCTTATTATGGCAACAGGGTGATCTGGTGGACCAACATGTTCATTATGGGGATGGGTTCTCCCAGCCAAAGACACCCATCATGACTAATGTGAGCAATTTTCATACCCAAATGGTGCTTATATTGGTGTGACTGAAATGCGGCACCCAGAGCATGTTCAGGAGCCCACGCTCCCAACATGAGTGAACCACTTCATCGGATGTAACCGTGTAACCTCTGTTTCTTCGTAGTATAACTTGGATAGGTCTTTGCTCAGCACCAACTCAGGGAAATTCTTGTGATCCCCTAACTCCCAAAATTCCATTTTGAGGGTCATTATATGGGCCAACAACGCACTCTCAAACACCACTTTCTTCAGCAATACTGGTGTAGACACCATGAATTTTGCATTGTCGAGATCTTTATGCACTTTAGTTGTGGCCTTGCATGGTGGGATATACTTTGGTAGATGAGTCCTTGGCTCACCCTCCTTAGCATCAATCTCCTCAATGCCTCTGTGCAATTCTTCTTCACCCAAATCCATTCGCTCTGTCAGTTGTTGTGACTAATTCATCTCCCCCTTTTGGTGGAATTCTGTGGGGGTTTTCCATGGTGACTACCTCACCGGGACCTGCTGAGGTTTCATCTGCTTCTTATCTGTCGCTTTGGACACAGAATGTTTAGATACAGAAGTCTTAGGTCTAGGAGACCTAGGAGTCGTAGTCAGAAATCCTACAGGGATAAATGGCGATGCTTCCGTCTCAGGGGGGGTTGCACTCATTCTGGATAGAAAAGGCTCTCGGAGAAATTCAGGTATGTCAGCCAACCCTAGTCGTGAAAAGAGCTCTTCTCAATCTGGCATATACATATAGTTATGCACTTGGCACATGGCAAAGTGAAAAATCTCAATATAAACTCTCTAGAAGCAAAGTGTTCGAATGCGGGAAGCAGGTCGTACTTATAGCTCCTATCATTAATGCATTTTTGGCGGTAGATTTCTAAAGATATTCTCCATAAATGCATCTTCCCTGCTCCATTGAATAGAAAATTTTCCATCCAATCATCTACAATACTTCCAATGGTCATTTGTTGGCCAAGGTAGGTGACACCCAACCTTATTGTGCAGCTTCTTCAACATAGCTCCCCTTGGCACCTTACCTCAACCATTCGCATAGCACCCTTACTTTGATTTTCCAACTTTCGAGTAGTGTAGTTTAGAGTCTCTCACTTCCTTGTAGTTGCGTGGAGTACTAAGACTACCCCGCCATCATATATCCATTGTGCAGGGGTGGGCTTAGCCCTGTACAGCTTCAATCGACTACCATTGACTTTTCCTGGAAATAATTCCCCGTTCAGCATTGCGAGCTCGATTGTGCCACCATTAGTAATTTCCTTCACAACATAGGGTCCCAACCGATGGATTTGAATCTTCCCAGGGAATTTTGTAAATTTACTATCATATTACAATACTAGATCATTAATTTGAAAGGTGTGTTGTTTTATATGGTGATCACAATCAGCCATATCTCTCAATGCTAAAATCCACATACTTGGCACAATGTATTCCATAGGTATTACATACTCCTTCCCATATCTAGTATGGCCCAACATTGCGCACACATACTTCACGTTCTTCAAGGGCTCCAAATTAACAATGACAGCTACCTTGGCAAGGTCTACGATCAATCCCTGCTTGCAAACCACATGACCCAGCAATATTCCATACAGTACGCAGAAGATGCACTTTTTCAGGTTAAGGGTGATCTGATGTCTTCAACAGGTATCTAGCATGAGGCGTAGACTAGAAACATGGCGCTTGACTAACCCAAATATTTTCCAATCATCAAAGTGTCATCTAAAAATTTGTGGATAAATTCCTTGAAAGACACAAAATATCGTAGGTGCATTCTTTAGCCCAAATGACATTATCGTATATTGCAAATGACTCCATTCCTTAGCAAAGGTGGTCTTACCTCGATCCTCCGACATGATCTTGATCTAATGCTACCCTGAGACCCCATCAATGAATGAGTAGGCTTCCTGCCCTCCAACATTCTACAACACCTTGTATGTAAATGGCATAGGGAATGGGTCATGGACACACACATCATTCAATGTTCTCAGGCCTATGTATATTTGAATGTCATCCTACTGCTTCTTTTCTTGGACTACCATCAGACTTACCCATTCTAATTCCTTTACAAGTACAATGCTCCCATCTTCTAGCATCCTATCCAACTCCTTACGCACAATTTCCTTATATTTGGGATTTAATGAGTAGGGGCACTGCTTTACAGGCTTCACGTCTATCTTCAAACTAATCTTCATGACACCCAAATGCCCTATGATCCCCTTTATATCTAAGAACTTGGTGGGAAACAAGTCCTGATACTTGTGTTATAGGTCTCCCACCTTATCAACTATATCTTCATCCCAATAGTCACGTATCCTAGCAAACTTTAGTTCGCGTCCAATCCAATATGGACATGCTTAGTCTTTAAAGGATCTGATATGTTAGGGATTGTTGTTTTGGATCCCTCGACCTAGCATTGTCCTTCAGAATCAGGAATATTGATGTTTCTATGGTCATTGATGCTTTCTTCTGCAATCACGTTATAACATTCCAACGCATGGTGCAGTTTCATATTCCAATCTAGATGATCTCATTCTATTGGTTCTTCAGGTATTTTAAAGATCGCATCTCTGATCTTTTGGAGCGCCTCACCAATACACTCAAAGACATCTTCAAAACTGAAATTTCACAGAAAACTCTCCTTCAAAATATCCCATTTGGTCGTCCCATCTTGCAACTCAGCTTCCATGTACGAGTTCATTGGGATGGTATCCAATGTGTGACAAAATATGTGAACCTATTCTGGTTGTGGTTCCTCTCCCCATGCTTTAGTCCACCATGCCAAATGTTCACACGGATCATCTTTCCTGGTGTATTTCCTTGTCATACGAGTATTAGTGTACGCAAACCTCAGCTTCATTATTCGCTTGTATTCTTTCCAATCCACAAAGTTGTGCTTATGTGTACCCCACCAACAGGCAGACATAGTTTGCAGTGCCAGATCTAGTGCTTGGAATCGATGCTCTTCTGGCACATCCCTTTCAAACTTATCCAAAAAATATTAACATCTTCTAAACCATCATAATAAGGAAAATTATGTACCTCAGTGGATATGCATCAAAGAAATTTTTTCAACATATTAGAACACAATGAGGTGACTTTGTGTAATCAATTTTGCCAATTCTCAAGCTCTTCATTGAAATCTGAAGTGCAATAACAATCCCTATCCCATGTGATCCACCCATCCGATGTAGGGTTGATCCAGTCCTCATCACGTGTAGTGATCTTATAAATTTGATTAAGATCATCCTCTTCTTCATAATCACGGACCAGTTTCATATATTGCGCACCCTCAGATGGATCCAATGGAACAATAACTTGGAGCTCCTTTCTTTTGAACGTCATATATTCTACACTTCTTAAGATTAATAATCACATTCATATAAAAGGCCCAATCAATTCCTAGTAGCGCAGGGTAAGGCTTACTATCGTCAACTATTTCGATTACTTCAAAGTCAGCTAGGGCACTCTCTCTCTCCTTCAATATCTACGTGACCCCATATAGACTACTCATAAGAATGAGCTTTTGTTGGTCACCATGCGTAGCTGGATATGAGACCATTGCAGCGCATGTCTTCCCATTCTTTCCCAAGTTTTCTTTAGTAGAAAATTTGCATCAGACCCTACATCGAGAATTACCTTATCCATTTCATTCTCTTTAATATATGTGGTTAGTCTCATCTCACGACCTATTTGCTTCTTTCTTTTACCCACTTTATGTACTACACACTGTTATGGAGGAGTTTCAATCTTACCTGTACAATTATCAGTTAGTTCTTGTAGCCCTTCTACCTCCTTTCTATCCCATAGAATCTTCATACAAGTTTTCATAAAGGTTGTTAACAGTGAAGGGTCTATGTCCTTTTCACTATTGTTTTCGCCAGACTTCTCCTGACTTCCTAATGTAGAGGCTTCTACAAAGCTCTTTTTACCTTACATAAAGGTGTCCTTTATGCCACTTAGATCAAACCCAACTTCCTTCTCAACAGCCTTGCTGATCTGGATTTAAACAGGAACACAACAAAATACAAAGATAACCATATACACAAAGATGCAGTGGAAATAATACTTCATTTCATTAATGTAAAACACTGAAATATGCTTACAAATAGAAATGGAAATAAACCAGCTAGGCCGATGGTAGCTTATCTCTGAGAAGAGATGTGGTGGCTACATGCCTCTGAACTATGTTACAATGAGGCTCGAAGGCGTATTTATTGTTGAGAAACATTGGAAAACCCTTCAATTCCCAAAACCTAACCCTAGAAGATTAAATGCCAAATTGTGGGCCCCGTTTTGGGTAAGTTGGTACATCAACTTCCCAGGGTCATAACTTTGGCACCAGATCTTCGTTTGATGCGTACAATAGCTCATTAGAAAGATCTATCAGAGCACTACAACTTTGGGAAGAGAAACATCTATCCACAGACCCATGTTGCTCCTAGTTTTCCCAAAAAACATCGTTTAGGACCCAAAAAATTGCTAAAAATAGTAAATTGTGCTACAATTAAGGAAACTAAAAAGCTAAAAGAAAAAATGGTGGGGATCGAACTGGACTTGGCAGGTGGCCACCAATATCCACCTAGATCATTCCTCCCTACTTAGGAAGCAATGTTCACCATTACATTGAGTTCCTCCATGAGATGAGGAAACTTCTGCTGAACTTGGTCCCTAGTGAGCCACTTGCCCTGGTGAAGCAGTTGGCCTCCTTTGACAACTTGATACAATTGGAGATACTGTTGGAAAGTGTGCTTGATCTGTGTATCCATGATATCATGAATTTCAGTTTGTTTTATGGAATCTGTATTTAACTCTGTGGGTGTGAGCTGCTCTGCAATGTTGGATGTGTCTAGTAATCGTGGAAAGCATGGTCGAGGGTGGTACACATTGAACGCATGGTGCAGGTGAAGGAATGGAGGAATGTTGTGGTCCAAAGCATTATTTCCAACATCCTTGGTAATGGTGTTAGGATCATGTCAGCATGGTCAGAGCCTCTGATGGGCTCTTGTAAGGCGTTCTTTCTGCAGATGCAACTAGACTTTGTTGCCCACTTGAAGCTTGTGTGGTACACCTGTGGGTGAGGAGAAGTTGTTCTTGTGTTCTGTCATGACCGTATCCCTTTGTTGCTACTGCTACATGGAGGAACGCTTCATGGGGGTCATGGACGTGGTTACGATCTTCCCCTTACTTTGGGAGCTAACCAAACAGAAAATAAATTTCCTAGTCTCAGAGATGAACTTGTTGCCTTTCTTGGTAGTGATCAAAGAGGTGGTGATAGGAGGGGCTACCTCCAATATTATGTATAATGAATTAAACAAAGAAATAATGACAACATGAGGGCTTGACTCATACACAACATGTCGCCTCCATAAGTATGGCTGGCCTAATAGTACATCACAAACATCCAGAGGTGTAACATCACACAATACCTTGTCTATGAAGGGCTTGATGCTGTATGGAAGGTGGCACTCCTGGCGAAATTTGAGATCTCGTCCTTCATGAAGCCACTTGATACTGTATGACTGCGGGTGTGGTGTAGTCAGTAGGCCCAACTACTTCACAAACTCTACTGAAATGAGGTTCTTTTGGTTACCACTGTCGATAATGAATTGCAGTGGCAAACCCTTCACTCGCATCTGTGATTGGAAAAGATGGTCCCCCTCCTCTGGGTCTTCAGGCTCATTCTTTTGGATCTTGGTGGTGCAAACAATGACGCTAGGCTCTGCATCAATGATCTACTTCCCTTTGTCATTCCTCTTGTCAGATTTTGACTCAGGGTCAGAACATGCATCTAATTCTGAAGCCTTCAACTCCGCCAGCAGTGATTTCTTGGTCTGACACTCACCTGTGTTATGAGTGGGACTCTTGTGGAACTCACACCACTTTCTTGTGTCGTTCTTCGACTCCGGGGTGTTGTTATTTTCTTGCAGCTTCGACAGGTTGTCTTGGGTCACCCTACCTTGGCTTTGTCCTTTGGTCTTCGGATTTGTAGATCCAAATTCTCGCTTCTTCTGTTTGAACTTTTGCTCAATTTTGACAACGTATCGGTATGCCGTGTCAAGCAAGGAGATGTTCAGGAACTCCATCTCTCCCTAGATGTATCTGTGTAGGCAGTTGTGGTATTTGAGTACCAAATGCAGATCAGAGTCCTTGATACCCAACTGTGTGCAAAGGTATGAAAAATGTTTGTGAACTCGGCACATCTTGTCCCTTCCCTACCACACTGTGGTCCATTTGATGTATTTGTCCTCATAGCTTTTGACAGGGTAGTACTGCTCCTTGATGACATCCCAGAATGAGTCCCAAGTGGGTGCAGCTGAAAATAGTGAGCCCGTACTTTCATTCTTCTTCTCACAGTAGGTTTCCCACCAGTCCTTGACATGGGGGTTTGCTTTGATAAGAGCGAAAATAATCTTTTCCTGACTAGAAAATTCATGAACAAAAAAATACCCATCTAGCAAATTTAACCATTTATCTACAGTATCTGCATCTATTTGACCCTCAAATATGGGGATTTCGAAACTAACTTGTACCTTAAATGGTGTGGCATTTCCAGAGTAGTTGTTGGAAGCTAATGCGTCACCTTTGGGTAGCCACTAAAGGCGTTGTGCAAAGTTATCCATCATCGCATTGCTTTGCCACTCGATGGCTTCTTCGAGCAAGATTTTGATAGGATCTCCTTCCCCCTCGTCTTTCTTCTCATCTACCATGGGAGGCCATCAGGATTTGTGGGGCTAGTTTTGCAAAGGTTCGACCAGTTCAAGCCCTAAATCCTTATATCACGACCTTGTTGGGGACATGCAAAGAAAAACAGAGAAAAAGCAGACCGCTCTGATACCACTAATTTGGATTTAACCAGGAACGCAACAAAATATGGAGATAACCATATACACAAAGATGCAGTGGAAATAATACTTCATTTCATTAATGTAAAAATATTGAAATAGGCTTACAAATAGAAATGAAAATAAATCAACTAGGGAGATGGTAGCTTATCTCTGAGAAGAGATGTGGCGGCTAAATGCCTCTGAACTGTGTTACAATGAGTCTCAAAGGCCAATTTATTGTTGAGAAATAATGGAAAACCCTTCACATCCCAAAACCTAACCCTAGAAGATGAAACACCAAATTGTGGGCCCTGTTTTCGGTAAGTTGCTACATCAACTTCCTGGGGTTGTAACTTTGGCACCCGATCTTCATTTGATGCATACAATAGCTTGTTAGAAAGATCTATCCGAGCACTACAACATTGGGAAGAGAAACATCGGTCCATGGACCCAGGTTGCTCCCAATTTTCCAAAAAGAACATCATTTAGGGCCTTAAAACGACTCTGGAAGTTCAGGACCCAAAAAACTACTAAAAATAGTAAATTGTGCCATAATTAAGGAAACTGAAAAGTTGAAAGAAATAATGGTGGGTGTCCAAGTGGACTTGGTAGGTGGCCACTAATATCCACCTGGATCATTCCTCCCCCCTTATGAAGCAATGGTCCCCATTACGTTGAGTTCCTCCATGAGATGAGGAAACTTCTACTGAACTTGGTCCCTAGTGAGCCACTTGTCCTGGTGAGGCAGTTAACCTGCTTTGACAACTCGATACAATTGGATATTATGTTTGCAAGTGTGCTTGATCTGTGGGTGTGAGTTGTTCTGCAATGTAATATGTGTCCAGTAATGGTGGAAAGCATGGTTGTGGGTGGTACACATTGAACACATGGTGCAGACGAAGGAATAGAGAAATGTTATGCTCCAAAGAATTATTTCCTATAGCCTTGGTAATGTTGTAGGGACCATGTTGGCAAGGTCAGAGCTTCTGTTGTGCTCTTGTAAGGCGTTCTTTCTGGAGATACAACTAGGCTTTGTTGCCCACTTGAAGCTTATGCGGTACCCCTATGGGTGAGGAGAAGTTCTTCCTGTGTTCTGTCATGACCATATCCCTTTGCTACTGCTACTGCGTGGAGGAACGCTTCACGGGGGTAATGGATGTGGTGACAATATTCCCCTTACTTTGGGACTGAACCAGAGAGAAAATGAATCTCCGAGTCTGCGAGATGAGTTTGTTGCCTTTCCTGGTAGTGATCAAAGAGGTGGGGGTAGGTGGGGCTACCTCTGTTATCCTGTATAATGAATTACACAAAGAAATAATGACAGCACGAGGCCTCAACTCATACACAGCATGTCGCCTCCACAAGTATGGTTGGCCTAATAGTACATCGCAAACATCCAGAGGTGTAACATCACACAATACCTCATCTGTGAAGGGCTTGATGTTGTAGGGAAGGCGGCACTGCTGGTGAACTTTGAGATCTCGTCCTTCATGAAGCCACCCAATACTGTACGACTACGAGTGTGATGTAGTCGGTAGGCCCAACCGCTTCATGACCTCTGATGAAATGAGGTTCTTTTGGCTGCCACTGTCGACAATGAATTGTAGTGGTGAACCCTTCACCCACATTTGTGAGTGGAAAATATGCTCCCCCTCCTCTGGGTCTTCGGTCTCATTCTTCTGGATCTTGCCAGTGGCAACAGTGACATTAGGCTCTACATCGATGATTTGCTTCTCTTTGCCATTAACCTTGTCGGGTTCTGACTCAGGGTCGGAACATGCATCTAATTATGAAGCCTTCAACTCAGCCACCAGTGACTGCCTGGTCCAACACTCACTTGCGTTATGAATGGGACTCTTATGGAGCTCACATCACTTTCTTGTGTCCTTCTTTGACTTCGAGGTGTTCTTCTTTTCTTTCGGCTTCGACGGGTTATCTTCGGTCACCCCGCCTTGGCTTTTTCCTTCGGTTTTCAGAGTTGCAGATCCAAAGTCTCGCTTCTTCTATTTGAACTTTTTCTCGATTCTGACAGTGTATTGGTACATCGTGTTAAGCAAGGAGATGTTTAGGAACTCCCTCTCTTCTTGGATGTATCTATGTAGGCAATCGTGGTATTTGAGTACCAAATGCATCTTAGAGTCCTTGATACCCAACTATGTGAGAAGGGTATGAAAAATGTTTGTGAAATCCGACACATCTTGGTCCCTTCCCTACCGCAGTGTGGTCCGTTTGATGTATCTATCCTCATAGCTTTTGACAGGGTACTACTGCTCCTTGACGACATCCTAGAATGAATCCCAAGTAGGTGCGGCTGAAAATAGTGAGCTTGTACTTTCATTCTTCTACTCGTAGTAGGTTTCCCACCAGTCCTTGATGTGGGGGGCTACTTTGAGAAGAGCAAAAATAATATTTTCCTAACTCGAAAATTCATGAACAGAAAAATACCCATCTACCATATTTAACCATTTATCTACAACATCTATTTTTATTTGACCTCAGGGTAGCCGCTAAAGGATCTGCGCAAAGATATCCATCATCGCGTTCCTTTGCTGCTCGAGGGCTTCTTCGAGCAATATTTTGATAGGATCTCCCGCCCCCTCATCTTTCTTCTCATCTGCCAAGGGAGGCCATCGAGGTTTGTGGGGCTGGTCTTGCAAAGGTTCGACCAGATCAAGCCCTAACTCCTTATATCCTGACCTCGTTGGGGACATGCAAAGAAAAATAGAGAAAAAGAAGACCACTCTAATACCACTAATCTGGATTTAAACAGGAACGCAACAAAATACACAGATAACCATATACACAAAGATGCAGCAGAAATAATACTTCAATTTATTAATGTAAAATATTGAAATATGCTTACAAACAGAAATGGAAATAAACCAGCTAGGGTGATGGTAGCTTATTTCTGAGAAGTGATGTGGTGGCTACATGCCTCTAAACTATGTTATAATGAGGCTCAAGGGCTGATTTATTGTTGAGAAATAATCGAAAACCCTTTGCATCCCAAAACTTAACCCTAGAAGATGAAACGACAAATTGTGGGCCCCGTTTTGGGCAAGTTGGTACATCAACTTCCTAGGGTAGTAACTTTGGCACCCCGATCTTCATTTGATGTGTACAATAGCTCGTTAGAAAGATATATTCAAGCACTACAACTTTGGGAAGAGAAACGTCGGTCCATGGGTCCATGTTTCTCCCAATTTTCCCAAAAAAGGACCCCAAAATTATCGGGTGTACTTGCCTACCAGTCGGAGGACAGTGGCACGCATAGATCTTAAGTTTGATGAGTAGAAGGCCATGCAAGTTTCCCTTGAGAGGGAGCTCCAATTAAAAGCTATGGAGGAACTTTTTGTTCCTAAGGGGGAGGAGGCTCAAACTAATGCGGATCAGCTGCATGCAGAGGTTCCGGGAGTGGAGACATCCACTCAAGTAGAGTCTTCCAGAGAGGGACAAAAGCGCATTAGAGAAGATAACAGATTGTTGTCATATGCGAGAGAAAATGTTGGATAACCATCTTCTCAGCGCAGACATAGGAGGTCACCTGATATATACATTAGATAGATGACCCTTGTTGGGGAATGTGTTGAGACCGAGCCATCTTCCTTTGAGGAAGCAATGCAGCAGCTGATTTGGGTTGATGCTATAGTAGAGGAGTATGAGTCCATAGTTCGAAACAATGTTTGGGATGTGGTTCCAAGACAGGAGAACAAGTCAGTTGTGACCTCCCGTTGGATTTACAAATTAAAGTAAGCTGCTGATGGTAGTGTGGAGAAACATAAGGCAATATTTGTTGCCCATGGTTTCTCATAGGTCAAGGGGATCAACTATGATGAGAATTTTTCTCTTGTAGCAAGGTACTCATCTATCAGATCGATGTTGGAACTATCAGCACAGATGGGTTGGAATATCCATCAGATGGATGTGAAGATTGCATTCCTTGATGGCAAGATTGAGGAAGAGGTGTACATAGAGAATCCGGAAGGTTTTGAGACCTTTGATCATGAGTCGCATGTGTTTCGACTCAAGAGAGCTTTGTACAGGTTGAAGTAAGCACCTTGTGCTTGGTACACCTAGATCGACAACTACTTCACCGGGTTGGGCTTCACAAAGAGTGAAGCGAATGTGAACCTCTACCACATCATCGTACAAGGTAAGCAGTTGATCATTGTTCTTTATGTTGATGATTTCATATTGACAGGTGATGATTAGTTGACCATGTCATGCAAGGAGGACCTTCCAAGAGAATTCAAGATGAATGACATGGGTCTCATGCGCTACTTCCTTGGCATGGAAGTGTGGCAGAAGGATGGAGAGTTTTTTATGTCGCAAGGCAAGTATGCCAATGAGATACTCAGGAGATTCCACATGGAGAAGTACAAGCCCATGCAAACTCCTCTAGTAGGTAACTGGAGGAAGGAGGATGCTACTTCATGAGAAGTAGTAGAGGCTATTATGTATCGACAGCTTGTGGGTTCAATGATGTATTTAGTAAACACAAGACAAGATTTGTGCTATGCGGTGAACTAGCACAGTCAAGATATGGTTCAGCCTACCAAGATGTTTTGGAAGGTAGCTAAGTGTGTTTTGAGATATACCTCATAGGCACATCTCAGTATGGATTATGGTACAGATGAATAGAGGGAGTGAAGCTACAGGGCTTTAGGATGCAGATTAGGCAAGGAGTCCATCAGATCAGAAGAGCACATCAGGAGGAATTTTCAACCTTGGGTCCGCTGCAGTTTCGTGGTACAACAAGAAATAGAGGTCAGTTGTACTTAGCTCAGCAGAGGTTGAATACATCGCTACAAGTCAGGCAACATGTGAAGCCATTTGGATGCAGAAAATTCTAGTTGGTTTGTTTGATGAGAGGATGGATCCAACTGTGATCTATTGTGATAATCAGAGTTGTATCAGACTCTCTGAGAATCCAGTATTTCATTATCGGTCCAATCACATCAACATTCAGTATCATCATCTCAAAGACTGTGTGGCGAGGAGGATCATGTTGTTGTAGTATGTTTCGATCGAGGAGCAAGATGCTGACATTTTGACTAAGGCATTGTCAAAGTGTAAATTCGAGTTCCATAGAGACAGGATAGGGGTGGCAGATAATCCCTTTCTTGTTGAGAGGGAGTGTTGAAATGTGGAAACAAGAATATTCCAAATTTAATTTGTCCTTGAATTAAAATTCGAATTTAGTCTCACTAGCTGCTTTAAAAGTAATTAATTAATTCATCTTGCGTTAATAATTGGAGAAATTCAAGCTAGAAGTTTTTGTGAAGTCATGCAACAATTATCCCTTTGATTGAGGAACTTATCCCTTAATTAAGGAGATAAGGATGAGTTGTATTTGAGTTGTAATTAGTTAGCTCAATTAACTAAGTTAAGTCTAGTTAAATTAGTTCCAACCAGTTTGAAGAACTAATTGTGAATTCAGTTAGTTAATGCATGCATGCATGAAACTAGTGTCCTCCAGATAACTTAATATTCTCTAATAAATAACTCATGCATGTCAGTTCAAACAAAGACCCAGTTGAGATTAGGGCAGGGACAGTGTACTATCAGTTGCAAGAATTTTCCTATAAGAAAATCTCTTGCATTCAAAAGGAATTCATTCCTAGAGATTTGTTCCATTTTACAATGTGTTGGAGTGGTGTGTGAGATCAATGTCACACAAGGTTATAGCTGGAACACCCAGGGAAAACAATGTAGGGAAATAAGAGGCTTGGAGGGTAGAGGGAAAGGCATCTAAGTTGTCTAGTCTGTCTATGAGAAGTGTGAGGGATTGTACTAAGACTTGGATAGCTGTGAGAGCTAACGCTTTGTGTAATCCTGAGATATTTCCACTTGTATGATAATATAGATAGCAGGGTTTTTAGCTGAGGCTTTTCCCAGAGTATTCTTATGTGTTTCATGTGTATTTATTATTCTTCTTTGTTATATGTGTTCTATTTGATCTTACTCAAAATCGATTAATCTTTCGCAAGTTTGATAGTAGAAGTAGATTAAGTATTTTGTTTTATTCTATTGCATAATCAAGTTAATATATAATGAGAATTTATACAATTTCATGCAAAAGCATTGCTAAGGGGGGTGCCCTTTGCAAAATACAACCTCTGGCGTAGCTCATGGGCTAGTCCTCTCTACGGAACCCACCTGCGACCATGAGGGGTATGTTACTGCAACCGACGAGGGGTATGAAGTTGGAGGGATTGAGTGACACAACGGTACCACCCGTGTACATGCACCTTATTGTAATACATTGAAGTTTAATTGATCAATTGCATGTTTTGTATGTAAAATAGGTTTTCCGTGTGGTTAACCCACCCCGACATAGGGAAACTCCAAGGTCGATCAGGTTACACTTTGTCACATTATACATGACTGGGTTAGAGAGACCATGGCACAACCTGCAAAAACCCGAGGCCACAGTAAGAAACCTTGAGTGACTAGGCACAGCATGGAACCTGGACCTTCGGTGGCCGACAGGGTTGAAAATTTATCAAACAGTTAATTAGAGAAGTAGCAACTACTTAGCCATAGGGAACCAATGAAGAAATTCAAATTTTTTTAGAAGAATGGGAAGCAAAAGTGAAGCAACAGAGTGAGACAGATATGGGGTTGGATGACGAGAGAGTCCTCATCCCGAATCATGGAAATACAAGAGGCAGAATCACCCAATTCAAATAGATTCTCTACCTATATTGGCTAATGAAAAGCTTGCTGGGAAAGGTGATGGAGTAGATCTTAGTAGGCATGGAAATCATAGTCCAAGGAATGCTAAATTACAAGAAAGAATTTCAGAAGGTGCAGTTTCAAGTGCAAAAACAGGACATCCACCTTGGTCGAATTGAGCAGCACCTGCCATGTATCTTGGTTCAGATGGAGCTGCTTGGTACGAATGCCAAAGATCCAGCACTGGTGGAATCAACATCAGCTGAGCAACATGATTAGAATGCCTACTTTCTGATAGTTTTGTTTATATGTTGATAGCTTTTAAATTTGTCTATGCAATTATTTATGTATGTAGAACTCTAGAGTATGGAAGTGGACAAGAATTTGAAACTTATATTGCTTGGATGGAGAGACTTAAGATTTTTTGTACTAGATGGCATATAATTCAGATAGGTGGTCAACAGACTTGGTTTCCCATTGGGCAAGTTGAGGCTACCTATCCAGTTCTATGTGGTATAAATTGCTCTATATTAATAGAAAAGGAGGATCTACCAATCTTAACAAAAAAAAAAATAGCACTAATATTATATATCATTTTTTTGGATTCAACTGTGTTAAGTAAGTCATTCATCTATGACCATTTCCACGAGAGGTAGTCGTAACTGACTAATTTCTCATGATTTTTGAATAGTCCACTTAGCACTCATTACATCAGGTGATGCTCATAGGGGTGAAGAAGTGGGATTGAAACTAGTGAAATAAATCACATAGCGTCAATCATCACTTCCGGGGCTTGCACTCGGTAACTAGGACTTCTCGAGAGGTCACCCATTCGATATCACCTCTAGCTCAAGCATGCTTAAATGTGGAGTTTTCCCCACAATCAAGCAAATGGGGTAGCAAGCTAAGTTGCCTTGATTGTGGGGAAAACTCCATAGTTAAGCATGCTTGAGCCAGAGGTGATATGGTATGAGTGACCTCCGGGGAAGTCGTGGTTAACGGGTGCAAGCCCCAGAAGAGATGATTGACACTGTGTGATTTATTTCACTAGTTTCAATCCCACTTCTTCACCACTATGAGCATCACCTCATGCAATGAGTGCTAAGTGGACTATTCAAAAATCATGAGAAATGAGCGCTAAGTGGACTATTAAAAAATCATGAGAAATTAGTCAGTTACGACTACCTCTCATGGAAATGGTCCCTGATGCAATGAGTGCTAAGTGGACTATTCAAAAATCATGAGAAATGAGTGCTAAGTGGACTATTAAAAAATCATGAGAAATGAGTGGTAAGTGGACTATTAAAAAATCATGAAAAATTAGTCAGTTACGACTACCTCTCATGGAAATGGTCATAGATGAATGACTTACTTAACGCAGTTGAATCCCAAAAAATAATATCATAGATAAATGCCTTAAATGATATCTAATATAATGCACTGCGAAAACCCCCAATACTTAGCACTAATATTAATTAATAATAATAATA
>APFE031458224.1:0-13729 GCA_000404065.3 Pinus taeda | reverse complement strand
TACTGCCCTCTCCCCCTTTGACGGGAAAACATGATGGGTTGTTTGCCAGGCCTGCCCCTAGTAGTAGAAGGCCCTGCCCCTGCCTCTGCACCTAATGTCAAATAATGAGTGCTAGGTATGGAGCTATGCTCTCCTATATCTATAGCAGATGGTGTTGATGTTGATGCTCCCGCAGTGTCCTCCTCCTCCTGCTCCTCCTGCTCCTCCTCTAAGTGTTGTTGCTCCTCTGACTCCGAGTCCTCCTCTTGCTCCCCCTGCTCTAATGGATCATCTGCCACTGGCTCTAACCATGAAGGTGACTCCTCCAATATGGGCTCCTCAGACTCCACCCTCCACGGAGACAATACATCAATATTGTCTAAGGAAATGGCATCTGGATCCATTGGTGATTCTATTTTCCTCACTTGAAGTCGGATGTTGTAATGCACATACACCAAATCGTTGAGGCGTGCGAACTCCAACCTGTAAGAGTGACAAAAAAAGTAATGAGTCTTGACTCTTGACTCTTGACACTTGAAGGTCATAAATTAAAAATTAAAAATTACAATAAGTGTAATTGCTCAACTGAAGGCTTGAGTTCAAAGTTATACTTGTTGTGCTTTTTGGCGTGTATTTTCTCAAATACACTCCAATTGCGCTCACACCCTAAAGAGCTACATGTTTGACTCAAGATTCGTATAGCCAATTTTTGCAAATTTGTTGCCCTTTCACCATAGCTTCGCCACCAAATATCTACAACAAAATAATGAAATAAAAAGTTCAAAAAATTAAAAGTTAAAACATAATTAAATTTAAAATTCTAATTTCTAATGAGTGATGACTTGTCACTTACGTGGCATGAAGAGGGTCCTTTCCCTAATAGCATCATCAAAGCCAAATAGGCCAACACAATCCTGATAAGACTGTATCTCCCGATTGATTTTGTTACAAAGCTCAGGATCAGGTACCATCCTCTGAATACAGGAATGGAGCCCTTCCATCACCTCGCCATCAAAATCAAAGTTGCATTTGTATGAAAATGCGGGGTTGAGGAAGAGTGCTGCTGCATGAATGGGTCGATGAAGCATCCCTGTCCACCGACTATCGATCACATCCCATAACATCATCTGCCTATCAAGGCCAGCAGAACCCTTGTCTGCATAATAGGAACGAATGGCCTCCATGGCCCTATCCATGCCCTCATACAAATAAGGCATTGCAGGCTTCTCTCCATCCACCAATCTAAGAACCTTTACTATAGGTTCGCTAACTGCACATGCTTCTTCTACTCCATGCCAAAATGTCTTATAGTACACCATTTTTGCAATGGCTTTCCCTTGAAGTCTCCTTTTGTACCTACAATTACGCCAATCATCAGACACAAACATTTGCTTCAACTCGAACTGACATCGAAGCAAAGACTGAAGAGTAATAAAGGTTGTGGCAAAACGTGTGATGGCAGGACGCCGCAACTCCTTGTTTCTAGTGAACCTCCTCATAAGGCTAAGAACAAAAGCATGGTTATAAATAAACTTGGGGATGCTCCTAGCCATATCAACTGCCTCCTTGATGAAGGAGAGTTTCCCCATATCCTCAAGCAACAAATCGAGACAATGTGCTGCACATGGAGTCCAGAACAATGTGGGATGCCTCTCCATAAGCATTCTGCCAGCAGACACATAATTAGCTGCATTGTATGTTATGACTTGCACCACATTCTGCACACCAATCTCCTGAATGAACCCATCTAACAACTCACATATCGTTGTTGCAACTTTGATATGTTTTGATGCATCCAACGATTTAATAGACACGGTACCTTTAGGACAATGTACCAAGAAATTTAGAAGGGTCCTACCCTTCCTATCTGTCCAACCATTAGACATCACTGTGCATCCAGTAACTTCCCATGTCTTTTTCAACTCCGCCAATCTAGAGTTGATGTCCTGTTTTTCTGCTTGAAGAATTGCCCCCCACAACTCCTCATATGTGGCACTTTTGTACCCTGGGCCCACAACAACAATAGCATCACACATTGGCTGCCAAAATGGACTGGTTTTTGTGATGCTGAGAGGTAAGTCGCTCCAAAAAATACACCTCCCCATGACTCTATCTGCTTCTTGCTTCTCCTTCTTTTTAACAAGCGATTTTATGCCAGGTTGTGCTCCAGCTCCTGTTCGTGGAACAAAAAATGATGACCTTGCACTCACACTAGCAGTAGCATGTGATGGTGTGCCAGTTGTGGAGCCCCTCCCACTAGGGCCACTAGGCCCAATATCCTCAACACCAAAATCAGGATAAGATATCCCGAAAGATCTACCTGCATGTTCAGCTTTGTTTCTTTCCGCCTCTTCCTTCTTTTTGTCCTTTTCTTCAATTGCCTCAAGAGATTTTTGTATAAGCGCCAGACTAGAAACTGTACAAACCCCAACATCATGTCCACTGAGTCTAGCAAGATGGAATTTCAGTCGTGTAATCCCACCTGTCATCTTGGTCCCACACAATTTGCATGTAAGATATGCACGATTTGTCCCACCATCAGGGCTCCCATACTCCCAAAATGGGTCCAAGGCTTTTGGCATATTTGTATTTTGTAGTCGGCTAGCCGCTAACTCAAAAGGAAACCTAGAGCACCAAAAAAAAATTGGAATTAGTAACTTAATAAGTAATACAAAATTACAAATAACCACATCATTTTACAAAACAACTTTAACTTTTTTTGCTACATTATTTGTAAATTTGCAATTTTTCAATGGGCATGAAAAAAAGAGTAGACTTAAAAGTTAAGAGGGCAATGAGCTTGTATCATGCAATAATTGCCACTGTAACCAAAGATGCCAAGCAATGAAAGAGCCTAAAAATGCAAAATTGAAAATGATATGCCAAGGAAATGAGGTGACTGTATATCACTTATTATATCACCTATGATATGAACCTGATGATGACTTGACAATGATACAGGCCTGATATAGATGTATCATGTGACACATCACAGTGAGCTTGAATCTCCTGGCAACAATGATCCTCTAAGTAGCTCGATGATGATGTATGGCCATAATAGTGGCATGTGCCATGGAGAGTTTCTTAAGTTAATAGTTCCAATCTGATGTGAAATAGAAATGGATTTTCAATCTGTTTTAGTGAGATCAGCCATTTACTTCAATTATTATTCAAAATGCACTTCAACAAGAAGGTAAAAAATTGTCACGTGAAGGAATTGTCTAACTGTTCTATTTTTTGGAACTATTTTGGTCATATATTCACTGGTTTTGGTCATGATTTTACTGATTTTGGTCATATATGGATCAAAAAATTAGAACATGTAAACTAGTTCGTTACTTAATTATCCACTGTCCAGTATTTTCATTCCATTCTAATCTACTGTGAAGCTGTTTCTTTTTCTCTAGGAATAGGATACCGATAGCCTTCCCTTCCATCACCAATTGAAGAATCTTAACAGTGGTAATAATTTGACACTAACAGTGATCTATGATGGCAGCAAGAAAACATAGTGACAAACCTTGATGACTTGTGCAATCTTTTGAAACAGATGTAGCAATTAATGTTTGGAATATATGTTTGTTATGAGAATCACTATGTTTTGCAAAGAGTTTCAATGCATCTCTTTCCTACACACTATGATGATAAATTTAAAACCCTTACATTTTGAAATGGAAAACAAAA
Organism: Pinus taeda; assembly: GCA_000404065.3. Lineage (NCBI taxonomy): Eukaryota > Viridiplantae > Streptophyta > Pinopsida > Pinales > Pinaceae > Pinus > Pinus taeda. Next base: position 10,066 of record APFE031458224.1, on the reverse strand, counting down.
ACCAAGCAAAATGATTGTAGGGAAGAATGAGATGTCTCACTGTTCTTGGCACTTGCAGCTTAGAGAAATCTTCGTTGTTGGTGGCAAATTGGCAATAATGGCTATGGAACGTTCAAACCCTCCTCGGCAGCACCCACATTCCTTCTCCAGCGCTCAGAAAAACAAAATGACATGAAAAAAACCAAAAATCGAATTTTATAGGCCGCGCGGAAAGATTTCACTGTCACGGGCGATATTTTCCGTCGTCGCGCGATGTTTTCCGAGATATCGACGATATATCGGAAATCGCGCGATATTTTCAAAACCATAAAATATCGCGATATTTGGTCGGCGATATTTTGGCTCGCCGAAAATATCCCGATATTTCTGAATATCGCCAATATCTCGGCGATATTATCAACACTGATTTAATCAATATTAAAATTAATACTTTAAAAAATTCATAATTTCTTTACTTCATAGAAAATACTAATATTTTTTCGTTATGTTTTAGAAACTTATGTATATTATTTATTATATATATTCATTATTTTTATGTGTATTATCATTTGTTTTGAGTATCTCATTTTAAATTTAAACTTAAATTTATATATTTCTTTAATTATTTTAAAAATAAATATTTTTTATTATTTTTATTTTAGGATTAAGGTTTCAATTTATTTTAATATTTTTTTAAAATTTTATATTTTATTAATATATTGTATTAATAATTACTATAGTAAAATTTAAATTAATTAATAATAATATCAATAATTTATATAAAATTTTATATGAATATTTTATATGAATATTATTTTTATTAAGTAAATAAATATATAATTTTTTTTTTGAATTAATTAATTTTAATTATACTATTTATTTATTATTAAAAAAATAATTGATTTTATTTATAACTTATTAACTACTAAAAAATTAATAATTTTAATAACGTTTAAAAATATTAATTTCCCGAATCAGGATGACCCCGTGATCATAGCTTCTCACTCCAAGACGCCCAACATGCAACTCTCACCTGACTCACCCTCCACACATGTTTCATGTACTTCAACTCACACAAACTAGGTGCCGAGTATGAGATCCCCCATCCTCACGCCCTGGCCTCATGCTCAACCCCCTAGCCAGTCTGCATTCTCCCTCCAACATTCTCTTTCAGCGAATTTTTTGGCATCATGTCTTCAACCTTACTCTACATAACCATGAACCAGGAAAAGGGGCAAGGAAGATATGCTGGCAAAGAGAGAAGTCCCGGGTGTCCTCCCAGTAACTTCAATGATGCTACTATCGCCACCTTGTTTGATAGTGGGATTCTTGACTCCATACACAGGGAAGTCCTAGTTATGGAGGAAGTTGAATTGGGGTTGCCCAATGCTTTAGGTACTGAAGAATCTCCTTGTGTGTCAGTTAAAGGAGCATGCCCAAGAGAAAACGAAAGCGACTGCCTGGATTGCTTAGCTCTCCTCTCACGAGAGTCATGGTGTCTCCTCTCTCGGGTGCCTTACTAGATTTCTGTGCTTGGATTTTTCACCCAATATCCTCTCATATTCTTCCCCTGTGCCTTCCCCGTCTAACTCTCCTTCCGTCAGGTCCTCGTCCCCACCATTTCCTTGCACCCATGTGGCTCATCCCCCTCCTTCCTAGGCTCTCATCCCTTCGGTGGCTAATGTGCCCTTATCTTTGCCTCGCCCTAGCCCTTGGGAAACTACATCCTCAAGGCGAACCCGATGGATACAATTAGTATGCAGGATCATGACACTGCCCAAGTGCAATGCGGTTCTAGCGTGGTTATAAGGTAGTTTTAGTGTAACAAATTTTAACTCTTAGTTGCATGGCAACTCATAAGTTGACTCTCTCTCCTCATTTTTATTTTTCTATAGGTCACTTCTGTTCCACCACCTCGAAAGCAAACAACCCAAAGCCCGATGGCTCATCGGCATACTATTTTGGCACACTGCGCATCAGATCCCTATGGCTCAACTATGAAACGAAAACCTCCTTTTGTCCTCAAACATTAATGGTTAATCAGAAAATTGGATTTAAGCCCAAAGAATTCACCAACATGCTTTTCTAATTCATTTCCTTAAAAGACATCGTCGCAGAAACACCAAGAGTTCCAAATGAGACCCCGAATATCAATGGAGATGCTAATGCACCTAATTCACCAGGAGTTGTAGGTTACGATACTAATGAGCTTGGATCCCTTGAAAACTAAGGTGTTGAAATTTGTCTTTTCCTAAGCATCCAACCCCTTGCTTCTCAACCATCGCCAGAGTCGGTAGGCTCATCTTAGGAATCTCCTCTAGCTAGTCCTCAACCTATTTCAGATTTCTTGCTTTTTCCTCCTAATCCACTCTTTGAATCATATTCTTATGTGCATTTATTGCCCCAACATTTGTATCGTCCATTTGAGACTTCCAACGTACCTGTGATTCCTTCTGCCATAACGACTTAAGTTCCCAACCGAGAATTATTCCCGACCATGGCAACAAAAGGTGATAACCCACCTGTAGGGTTAGCATCCTAAGAGGTTTATTTGGAAACTTCTGGAACTCAAATTGATGGGTCCAGCCCACGTGGTCCCGCCGTCGATGCGCTCCACTTGATGGTGTACTGACAGCTAATATTATTAATCACAATATTTCGGATATATGACAATTTGATTTTCAATCTGCGTTTAATTGAATGGGTTTACGGTAATGGTACGTTGGTTATGTATTTGGTGGACATATGTCCCTCCTTGGAATTCTAAAACCCCACCTTGGTATAGGGTTTCACCACCGTCGCGCTCATTTGGTTATTGTTGTTTCTCCCGGTCATTTGCTCTGTGAGCTCTCGGCGACCCCTTGTAATTTCACTGTGATGCTTCTGTTTTGGTTTGAGGCTTGTCCGCCTGGTTCTTTGAGCTACGAGCTCCTGGTAGCCTTCACGGCTTCAATGTGGGTTCCTTTGGTTTGTTTGGGGTTTTGTTGCTCTGGTTTCTTTGAGCTGCATGCTCTTGGTGGCCTTCACGGTTTCAATGGTTCGGGATTTGACCTGGGAGTATTCCGTTCGCCTGGTAAATTGTTGAAACCCTGGTAAGGTTTGTTTTTATTCAGGTATTCTACTTGTATGTTGACTGTTACTGTGTGTTTGGTGTCGGCTTTAATGGGTCTCTGCCTCTGTGCGTCCTTTACTCGATTTGTCGCACGTGTTTTCACGATTTGTTGCCTCTGTGTGTTGTTTGATGGTCATATGGTTCTTGGTCTCGTTCTTCAGCACTATTTCGATTCATACACAATCTTGGAAAAATTATGGTGGTGTTCTCCGTCGGTTCCTCCGCCAACTTACCTGGTAAGTTCCCTTTCTATGCTGGATATTTATACTCGTTTTTCTAACTGGACCTAACGTCTTCGTCTCCTCGTGAGCTGGAAGACAATCTGAAGGTATGGTTGCGGTCAAGACTTGTCTATCAAGTAAACGAATTCTCTGTATAGTATTTGTTCGTTCAATTCTCTAGTTCCCTTGCATTCCGTTTCCACTATAATTAATCTCGTCTGGTGGTTTCCCTTGCAGGTAGAGCCACCCAAGGGTTTCGACGCTTGGACACTCAGCTATCCCGAATGAAATCCAGGTAGTGTCGTTCTGTTCACTTGTGGTTTGCTTGTCCTTAGTCTTCGATGTGTGGGTTGATGTTGTTGTTGGCGTCAAGCCATTGTCTGTGTTTGGTTCTTTAGTCATGTAACACCGTCGTTGGGTCGTTGGAATGAGTTTGGGGACTTATGGGGTTTGGATTTCGATTGTAATTGTTACGGTTCCCATGTCTGTGAATTGGGTTCGTTCTTATGCTTTGCACAGAATGTAAATGAATAATAATTTTGATGACTGTATATGAGCTCAACTCTAGAATTGAATTTGACTATGTTTGTAAGTTCGCATACCTAGTATTACAGTGGTTGTTTGCTCCACTGGCATTGCAAATTCTAACTTCGTATATATGTAATTACATAAATGATTTCTTTGTTGTGTATTTGGTTATTTTGTTTGAGTCGCCTGTAGCTGGGCACCGTTACTTCTCCTCCGAATTTGATTATTTCCCCTTTTTGATTTAAGATCTGTAACAATGCATTAACAATCTTTACACAGTAATTTAATACAAAGTATTACAAAATTGGTTAGGACGTTGCAGGGATGTATGTGCACAGAAAATTGTATTTTTCCTTTCTATATTTCTTCTTTAGTCCGAACCCCTCTATTGTGCTTTTTTCTCACTTTTTAATAGCATTGTTTACAAACCTTCCTAACCGCTATTAGTTTGTTCGATTGGTTACATCAGTTATTCCTCATACGAAACTTTGCATGGTTGTCTAGTACATTTTCTTTTCATGCTTTTACAACAGTAAATTAACTGTTTGGAAACAATGACTCTAACTAATTATTACTGCTCCTAATTACAACTTATTACAGTAATCTTTAGGTAACTTAATAAAAGAAAAGTAATAAATAAAAAAAACAAGTATGCTTTCCACTCAACGAATTAATTTCTCTGTCCTCTTCAGAAACCATATCCCCCTAACTTTTGTCTTTGCCCTGTTAGCTAGATGCTCCTGCATCAGGCTCCCGGGATAAAAGAAAATCATGGCTCGTTCCATGAGCTCCTCCACCGAATAGCCAACCTTCCATATCTGCGCCACGTCGAGCGATGAGCTGTCCTCCATTGGATGGTCTCTCCACTTGACAAGATATCCTAGATATTCCTTCCTACGTGTCTTCTTGGCTACCTGGGTACTGAGAATCCCTTCAATCTCATGGGATTGAGCCGAAGGCATATGCCTCATCCAAGAACTGTCTCCAACCTGGGTGTCCCATTCTGGCCGTACCACACTGTCTTCCTCTGCTTGGGCAGTATATGGGAACAAATCCGCCACATTGAAAATAGCTGATATGCCTATATCAGGTGGAAACTAAATTTTGTAGGCCTTGGCTGAAAATTTACGCAAGATCTTGCAGGGACCAGTTTTTTTAAATTTTAATTTATTATACGCGCCCTTAGGAAATCGTTCCTTGCGCAAGTGCGCGAGGACCTCATCTCCAACATTAAATTGTACTTCTCTTCGCCTTGAATCTGCTTGTTGCTTGTATTTCTGTATGCTGTCTTGCAATTTTAATTTTACATGTTCATGTAGTTCGCTCATTGCTTCAGGAAAATCTTCTCCATCTGCGCTTCTCCGTTCTAATTTTCCCAAATCTCGCAATTCATGTATTCCCCGAGGATGCATGTTGTACAAGATTTGAAATGGGCTATGTCCCATGCTGCGATTGGGAAAATCGTTATAAGAAAATTCTGCTTGGGCGAGAGCACGATCCCATAACCGTGAATTTTCCCCAGTCAAACTCTATAATAAATTTCCCAAACTCCTGTTCACCACTTCCGTTTGTCCATCAGTCTGCGAATGATACGTAGAGCTGAAATTCAATTGCGTGCCCAACTCTTTCCACAGGGTGCGCCGAAAGTGTCTTGTGAATTTTACATCCCTGTCAGAAACGATAGAATTGGGTAGGCCATGTAATCTAACAACCTCCGTGAAAAACATGTGAGCTATGTACGTGCCATCACTAGTTTTTTGGCAAGGAATAAAATGAGCCATTTTTGAAAATCTATCTACCACCACCATCATCGAGTCACACCCCTGCTGCGTCCTAGGCAGTCCGAAGACAAAGTCAATGCTGACTGAGTCCCATGGCCTGCTCGGAACATGTAGTGGCGTGTAAAGTCCGGTATTCTGACTGTATCCTTTCGCTAGTTGGCAGACTTTACACTTGTTCACATATCGTTGTACGTCCTTGTGCATTCTGGGCCAGTAATAAAAGTGTCCGAGCTGCTCCAAAGTTTTGTTTATGCCAAAATGACCGGCTATACCACCACTATGTTTCTCCCGTACTATATTTTCTCTCATCGAACAGTCCGGGATACATAACTGTCCACCTCTGAACAATAGTCCTTCCTGCAAATTGTATTCAAACCATGGACTTGTATTCCTCAACACAGGATTTTGGCAGGCTTCAAAAGCTTCCTTAAAGTCTGTGTCGGTCTGGTACAAATCCTTCAGATGTTCGAATCCCATCACCTGTATTCTGCTTTCCTGTAAGAGCAAAGCTCTTCTGCTCAAGGCATCTGCCACTTTATTGGCTTGCCCACTAATGTGTTTTAGCATGAAAGTGAAACTCTGCAAGTATTCTACCCATTTGGTGTGCTTATGGTTTAATTTGTGTTGCTGCATTACATATGTAATGCTGAATTATTAGAAAATAATACAAATTCGTTGCCCAGCAGGTAGTGTCTCCAATGCTTTAAAGCTTGGACCACGGCATAAAATTCCTTGTCACACGAGGAGTATTTCTGCCTGCTATCATTTAATTTCTCGCTAAAGAATTCCACCGGTCTATCTTCCTGATTGAGCACAACACCAATAGTTGTCCCACTTGCATCACATCGAACCTGAAAATTTTTGTTAAAGTCAGGCATCCTCAAGATTAGCCTCTCTGTAATCTTCCGCTTCAAAAGCTGAAAGCTGTCCTCCGCTGCTTTGATCCAACAAAAAGGCTGACTGGCCTTTTTGATGGTGTCTAGCATCGATGCGCAGATTTCACTGAAGTTCCTAATAAATTTCCCATAAAAACTTGCCAGTTCATGAAAACTACGTACCTCAAAGAAGCTCGTTGGTGATGGCCAATTTATGATTGCCGCAATCTTTTCTGGGTCCATCTTCAATTCATTTTCCACAATTATAAACCCCAAATAGACCAGTTCCTTCTGTAGGAAAGTACATTTGTTTAAGTTTATCAACAGTTTGTTCTGCTGCAACTTCTCTAACACCCTTCGAACATGTTGAAGGTGTTCTCCTTTCGTTCTACTGAAAATCAAAATATCGTCAAGATAAACTATCACAAACTTGCCAATAAATTCTTTTAACATCTCACAATCTCATAAAAGTACTAGGAGCGTTGCTTAATCCAAATGGCATGACTAGCCATTCGTACAACCCTTCATTAGTCTTGAAAGCTGTCTTCCACTCATCTCCTTCTCTAATCCTGATCTGATGATATCCACTCTTCAGATCAATCTTCGTGAAGTAAGCTGCCCCGCTAAGACAATCCATCATGTCATCCATTCTGGGTAGGGGAAATTTGTACCGAATAGTGATTTTATTGATAGCTTGTGAATCCGTACACATCCACCATTCTCCACCCTTCTTGGGTATGAGTACTGTTGGTACCGCACAAGGGCTCAGACTTTCTCTGACCAGTCCCTTATCTAGAACCTCTTGCACATGTTTACGAATCTCTTCATTATATTTCAGGCTCATTCTATATGTTGCCTTGTTCGGTAGGCTTGCTCCAGGTATGAAATCGATATGATGGCTAATGCTTCTCTTGGGAGGAAACTTATCTGGTAAATCGTCCACTACAATGTCCTTAAATTCTTCCAATAGCTCCTAAATCTCTGTAGGCAATTCTGACTTTTCTGTGTTTAGCAACACTGTTCTTGTCCTTCTTACAATCGCATAATTCACCTCGTTTTCCTTAATCTTCTTAACAAACTATTTTCCTCCCATTAAAAATGCTTTTGTTCCACTTGATTCTGTTGCATCCTCCTCTTGGATGGGTACAAGCGTATGTTTGACTCCATCTTTCACAAATTTGTAACAATTCGTCTTCCCATTGTGCATCACCTTTTGATCATACTGCCACGGTCTCCCTAGCAGTATATGGCATACTTCCATTGGCATAATATCACAGACAACCTTGTCCTGGTATTTGCCAATATGAAATTCAACCTCGCATTGTTTATCAACTAATAGTTGGTGGCCTTTCTGTAGCCACGACACCTTGTAAGGTGTGGGATTGTTAAGTCGCTTCAATCCCAGATTTTCCACCATCTCAATGGCAACTAAGTTATCTATACTTCCACTGTCTATGATTAATTTACAACACTCCCCATGTGATTTGCAAACTATTCGGAACAGTGTCTTCTGTTGGGTCTGTTCAGCCATCTCCTTGGCTGGCTTCAACAACACTTTGTTTAAAACTAAAGCCTCTTTTGTTTCTGCCAAATTTTCTACCTCCCGGGGCTGTGCTTCAGCTTCCTCAGGTTGCGCAACAAATGCTCCCCTCTGGCCAGCATGCTCGGCTTCCGGGCATTCGAAGGATCTGTTCCCCCACCTATGGCACCTGTAGCACTGGACATTAGTCCCTCTTCTGCGACCATTTCCTCTTCCCCGCTGATATGGCTGACCTCGTCTAGTGCTATCTCCCTTCTCTACTGTCCCTGAAGTTCTAGAGCTACTGCTTTCTTCACTGTTAGTGGCAGTTCTCCCTCTGTCGTAGGACTGTCCTCGTCCTTTTCCATTTCCTCGTCCTCTCCTATTATTCAGTTTCCAGTTAATTTTTTCTTCAGCCTTTACAACACTCTGAAAAGCTTCTTCTATATATCGTGGAGAGAGAATACTGATCTCATCCAGTATTTCCAGCCTCAATCCATTCACGTATCTCGCTGTCTTCTCTAAAGTATCATCAATATAACCAGCCTGCAAGTTTACACGATAAAACTCCTCTGTGTATTCCTTTACGGTCATACCTTTCTGCCTTAAATTCTACACTCATTGATAAATTTCGACCTGATAGTCTTTAGGCAAAAATCTTCCCTTCAGTTTTGCCACCATCCTTGGCCATTTCCTTATCGGTAGCTTGTTCATCCTCTTCCTATCCGCTTGGACACTATCCCACCATAAAGCAGCGTGCCTTTTAACTTGGTTGCAGCAAATCTAACTCTTTTGTCCTTACTGATCTCTTCGTTTTCAAAATACTTATCTAACTCACTTACCCAATCCAGTAGAACATCTGCGGATAGACTGCCATCATAGTTAGGGATCTCAGGTTTGGGTTTGCTGCTAGCTAACAGTACTGATCTCAACAGTCTCAACTCCGAGGTTTCTTCCGCTGATCCATCTGTAGCAGTTACCGTTTCTTCTTCACTATCATCCCCAAGTTCTGGGTCTCTTCTTCTTCCTGCCTCCACTGCTTCTAAGCGAGCAGTAAGGACTCTCAACTCTACCCTCAAGCCCTCATCTGCTACTCTGCGCACACCTCTTCCACGTCCTCGTCTTTGAATGTCCATCTACCTCTTTTTTTTCTCAACTTCTTGCTCTGATACCACTTGACGGGGCTAGCCCACGTGGTCCCGCTGTCGATGCGCTCCACTTGATGGTGTACTGACAGCTAATATTATTAATCACAAGATTTCAGATATATGACAATTTGATTTTCAATCTGCTTTTAATTGAATGGGTTTACGGTAATGGTACGCTGGTTATGTATTTGGTGGACATCTGTCCCTCCTCAGAATTCTAAAACCCCACCTTGGTATAGGGTTTCACCACCCTCGCGCTCATTTGGTTATTGTTATTTCTCCCGGTCATTTACTCTGTGAGCTCTCGACGACCCCTTGCAATTTCACTATGATGCTTCTGTTTTGGTTTGAGGCTTGTCCGCCTGGTTCTCTGAGCTACGAGCTCCTGGTAGCCTTCACGGCTTCAATGTGGGTTACTTTGGTTTGTTCGGGGTTTTGTTGCTTTGGTTTCTTCGAGCTGCATGCTCTCGGTGGTCTTCACGACTTCAATGGTTCGGGATTTGACTTGGGAGTATTACGTTCGCCTGGTAAATTGTTGAAACCCTGGTAAGTTTGTTTTTCTTTGGGTATTCTACTTGTATGTTGACTGTTACTGTGTATTTGGTGTCGGCTTTAATGGGTCTCTACCTCTGTGCGTCCTTTACTCGATTTGTCGCCTGTGTTTTCACGATTTGTTGCCTCTGTGTGTTGGTTGATGGTCATATGGTTCTTGGTCTCATTCTTCAGAATTGGTTCGATTCATACACAATCTCGACAAAATTATGGTGGCGTTCTCCGTTAGTTCCTCCACCAACTTACCTGGTAAGTTCCCTTTCTATGCTGGATATTTATACTCATTTTTCTACCTGGACCTAACGTCTTCGGCTCCTCATGAGCAGGAAGACAATCCGAAGGTATGGTTGC
>APFE031458222.1:0-10541 GCA_000404065.3 Pinus taeda | reverse complement strand
TAGTGTTGACTAGACTAGTGGAATATCATAGGAGGACTCCATTTTCTGGCTGGGGGACTTGTTACTAGGGTCAAGGACCTCAACATAGATTGAATGTGTTCCCTCACAGGAACCTAGCACTGGGGGCACTGCGTGGCAATGAAAAATCAATTAGACGGGCGGGACACATTTCTCACAATAAACCGAAAATTTCCTCAATATTCAAAGAGTTAAATAATGTTGGGTTGTGTTATATTCTTTCGACGACTAGCCCACGTAGTTAAGCATGGGGTTAGAGGGGGGGCAAAGCCCCCCTTCATTGCACTAATTCCATAGCGGAGGGATCATAGGGGTTTTGAGGGGTACAGGTAACCCCACTCTATGGGGTTCGGCGTAGCGCCCCAGAAAATTTTGGTTTTGGAGCCTATGTTATGTTGGGCAGAACCACCTATGGTTTGTGCATGGTTTTCTCACATGTCTTTGGATGCGTTGGTTTTTTGTCCATGGTTTTGGATGCGATAGTTTTTGGCCCATGGTATTGGATGCTTTGGCATGTATAAATATGTATTATAACATTGAAAGGAACATAATGAAAAATCAAGCTAGTAGTCTCGGTTTTAGGATCTAGGGGAAAATCTCTGTGTATATGTGTTTTATGTGTTATGCTCTCACATTATTTATTTTCTATGTTATAGAATTCATATGCAGGTAATTTCTGTACAGGGTTAAAAACTACATTTGGTATTAGAGATTTTTTGGCTTTAAGGGGACGCCTTTGTTGCTGAGGGGTTTCGCTTGGGCCTGTGGTATCCCCTGTTCAGTGGGAGATCTGCGAGATCGATTCTAGTGGTGAAACAAGATGGCGAGTAGTGAAAAGATAGTGATCGAGAAATTTAATGATCAGAGTTTTGAGTTATGGAAACTCAAGATGGAAGATCTGTTGGTGGATAAAGATGAGTGGATTGTGGTAGATCCGGGTACTAAACCAACAGGAGTGTCTGATGAAGAATTGAAGAAGTTAGAATGAAATCTAAAGAGCACAATACAATTGTGTCTCTTAGATTCACTATTGCTAAATGTATCAGGGGAAGCTATGGCTAAGGCTTTGTGGGACAAATTAGGGACTTTGTACCAATCTAAGTCTCTGGTGAATAAACTGTTCCTACGAAAAAATTTGTATAACCTAAGGAGAAAAGATGGAGACTTGGTGACAGAGCATCTAAATGCATTTAATACTGTGGTAAGTCAGTTATCATCTATTGATATCGAAATTTCAGATGAAGATAAGTGCATTAGTTTTTTGTGTTCTCTACCAGATTCGTGGGATAGTTTGGTTATTGAAATAGGTAGCAATGCAACTGCCTTGCAGTTTGATGAAATAGTCTCATCCTTGTTGATGGAGGAGATGAGACAGAAAAATATGGAGAGCCAAAATGGTGATGCCTTGTCTGTATGAGGATGGTCTCAGAATAGAAACAAAAATAAGTCATCGAGTGGGAGATCTAAATCTAGAGGGAGATCTAAATCTCCAGGAAAACCTATAAAGGTGGTGTGCTGGAAATGTGGAAAGGAAGGGCACTACAAAAGGGACTATAAATCTAAATCTCCTGGCAAAGGAAAGGGATCTAATGATGCTCCTTATGCAAAGGCGAAAACCACCTCAAATGAAGGTGGGGAGGTGTATTTGGCTTCTTCAAGTACACATGTAAATCATGAGGCATGGTTGATTGACTCAGGTGCATCCTTTCACTTCATTCCCCATAGAGAGTGGTTCTACGAGTATGAGAAATACGATGGTGGTGATGTCTTCTTAGGGGATGATAGCAAGGCTAGAATTGTTGGTCACGGAAAAGTAAAGTTGAAGTTGCAATGTGGAAGGGTTAGAACACTTCCGAGTGTTCTACATATTCCTGTGTTAGCCAGAAATCTAATTTTTGTAGGCACGCTGGATGATGCAGGTGTAAAAACAGTGTTCGAGAAGGATACCTGCAAGATGGTTCAGGGGCATTGGTATTAATGTGGAGAGTTTGAATTGGAACTCTGTAAAAGTTGCAAGGTAGCATCATTGTTGATGGGTGTAACAGCTTTGTGTTTCCTGAAAGTGGAGCAAAAAATCTAGTGGTCTCTCAAGAGAAGACCATGATGTGGCATCAAAAGCTTGGACATATTAGAGAGAAGGACCTTCGAATACTTCATGGTAAAGGTATGATAGAAGTTATGAGTAATAGCTCTCTGGATTTTGATTTCTGTGAAAGTTGTGTATATGGGAAGCACAATCGGGTTAGTTTCCCCTCTGGTGGTAAGAGGGTGAAACAGATATTAGAGCTTGTCCACAATGATGTGTTTGGACCTATGAAGGTTCCATCACTGGGTAAGTCTGTGTACTATGTATCATTTATAGATGACTTCTCAAGGAATACATGTATATATTTCCTTAAGAATAAATTTGAAGTCTTTGACAGGTTTAAAGAATTTAAGGCTTTGGTGGAAATCCAAACAGAGAAGAAGATAAAAGTGCTGAGGATAGATAACGGTGGAGAGTTTTGCAGTAAGGAATTTGAAGAATTCTGTAAGAAGTGTGGTATAGCATGGCAAAAGACTACTCCACATACACCTCAGCAAAATGGAATTGCAGAAAAAATGAAGACGTTGATGGAAAGGGCAAGAAGCATGCTCAATGGTGTCAGGTTAGGACAAGAATTCTGGGCAGAGGCGATGGAGACATCATGTTACTTGGTCAATATATCACCTTCATCATCGTTGGAGGATAAGACTCCATAAGAGGTATGGATTGGTAAGAAACCCTCTCCTTCAAATCTGAGGGTATTTGGATGTGATGCATATGTACATGTTCAAAAGGAGAAACGAACCAAGTTGGATAGTAAATATGAAAAGTGCATCTTTATTGGGTATAAGGATGGTTTAAAGGGTTATAATCTTTGGAACCTAGTAACAAGGAAGGTTGTGTACAGCCGAGATGTGTTGTTTAGAGAGGTGAAAGATGTTATTAAACATGAAGTCCAACCAAAGGAGCTTGAGAAGATAGAGCTTGACCTAAAGGAGAAGAATCGAACTCTATAGAAGAGGAAGAATCAGAAGATGAAGAACCACATACTTCGGGTGTGAGAAGATCACTTCGAGAAAGAAGGCAGCCAGAAAGGTGTAATCCATCTGCTTTCTATTCAAATTTTGCTTTATCTATTATCGATGATGATCCTAGAACTGTGAAGGAAGCAATAGATTCAGAAGATGGAAAACTCTGGAAAGAGGCCATGGTTGATGAAATGGCATCTTTTCACAAAAATGAGGCTTGGATCTGGTGGAGTTGCCAGCTGGAAGGAAACCCATTGGTAGCAAATGGGTGTTCAAGAAGAATAAAAATGCATAAGGAAAGGTGGAGAAATACAAAGCTCGATTGGTAGCAAAAGGTTACTCCGAGGTCCAAGGAATTGATTTTGGTAATATTTTTTCTCCTATTGCCAAGGTAAATTCTATTAGATTACTTTTATTTGTTGCTGCTGCTTTTGATTTTGAGGTAGAACAAATGGATATGAAGACAACATTTCCTCACAAGGATCTGGAAGAGGAAATATACATGAAGCAACCTGAAGGCTTTGCAGTGAAAGGTAAGAAAGAACTGGTATGCAAGTTAAAGAAGTCTCTGTATGGGTTAAAACAGTCACCAAGGATATGGTATCAGAAATTTGATACATTTATATGGGGACTTGGCTTCACCAAAAGCAAAGCAAATCACTGTGTGTATTTTAAATTAATTGGTGACTGTGTTATTTATTTCGTCTTGTATGTGGATGATATGTTGCTGATTGGAAGTGACAAAAAAATTATCTAGGATTTGAAGACCCAATTGTCCTCCAAATTTGACATGAAAGATCTTGGTGCTGTAAACTATTTTTTGGGCATGGAAATTAAAAGAGATCGGGCAAAGAGGAATCTCTAGTTAAATAAGAGGAAGTATGTTGAGACAGTATTGCAAAGATTTAATATGCAGGATAGTAAACTGGTGAAGGTTCCTATTCCTGTAGGTGTAAAATTATCTGCTGAACAGTGTCCCAAGACACAAGAAGAGGAAGAGGACATGTCCTATGTTCCATATGCAAGTGCAATTGGTATCCTGATGTATGCAATAGTCTATACTAGACTAGACTTTGCACATGTAATGGGAGTATTGAGTAGGCTTATGTCAAAACTAGGAAAGGAGCATTGGATACCAGTGAAGCCGGTTTTTAGGTATTTGTGTGGCACTAATTATTATGGTTTGTGCTACCAAGGAAGACCAAGATAGACAGAGTGTTGGATATTCGTGGCTTTGTTGATGCAGGCTGGGCTAGAAATTTGGATCAGAGAAAATCTACAAGTGGGTATGTGTTTAACCTATTTGAAGGTCCAGTCAAGTGGATGAGTAAGAAACAATCTATAGTGGCACTATCAACTACAGAGGCAGAATACAAGACAACCACTCATGCAAGCAAGGAAGTCATTTGGTTGCAGAGATTGTGTTCAAGTATGGGGTTAGTACAGGGAGCTATAAGGATATACTGTGACAACCAAAGTCCAATTTTCTTGGCAAAGAACCCTGCATATCATTCAAAGAAAAAACACATTGATGTTCAATATCACTTTGTGAGGGATATGATAGAAGACAAAAAGGTGTTGCTGGTAAAGATGGACACTTTGAAGAGTATTATAGATGCATTGACAAAATCGGTGAGCTTTGAGAATTTCTCTTGGTGTGGAGAAACAATGGGCATTACAGGGATGGATAAATGACTATGTCCTCTTGTGGCCCCTATGGAAAGAAAACAACAAGTGGGAGAATGTTGGGTTGTGTTATATTCTTTCGACAACTAGCGCACGTAGTCAACCGGGGGGTTAGAAGGGGGGCAGAGCCCTCCCTTTGTTGCATCCATTGCATAGCAGGGGGGTCACAGAGAGTTGTGCATGATTTTTGCACATGTCTTTGGATGCAATGGTTTTCGGTCTATGGTTTTGGACGTGATGGTTTTCAGTCCATGGTATTGGATGCTTTAGCATGTATAAATATGTATTATAACATTGAAAGGAACATACAAATAATTTCTGTACGCGGTTAAAACCTACAAATAAGGAGTTGTATAAATTTTTATGGTCATTTAGGTATTTATTTATGTAATTTTTCATCTGTAAACTTAGTATTGCAATAGCTAGATGTTGCAATGGAAATTTTCCATTAGCAAGTAAGAAACCACTAAAGCAGAAGCTTCCTCTTTGTACTACACCATTTTTTTGTGCTTTTCTTATGATATGAACATGAGTCTCATTCATGTAGTAGTGTTGACTAGACTAGTGGAATATCATAGGAGGACTTGTTTTGCAGCCCAGGGAACACGTTGGTAGGCCCTAGGACCTCAACATAGATGGAACATGTGCCATGACCGGAACACAACACTGGCGGCATTGAGTGGCGATGAAAAAATAGATAGATGGGTGTCACACACTGCTCTCAATAAACCAACAATTTCCTCAATACTCAAAGAATTAAATAAGGAGTTGTATAAATTTTGTGGTCATTTAGCTATTTATCTATGTAATTTTCCATATATCATCTTACTCTCGCAATAACCAGATGTTGAAATGGAAATTTTCCATCAGCAAGTAAGAAACCACTAAAGTAGAAACTTCATCTTTGTACTCCAACATTTTTTTGTGTTTTTCTTGTGCTATGAACATTATCCTCACTCCTCTAGTAGTGTTGACTAGACTAATGGAATATCATAAGAGGACTCATTTTGTAGCCCGAGGAACTTGTTGCTAGGCTCTAGGACCTCAACATAGATTGAACATGTGCGCTCATAGGAACCCAGCACTAGCGGCGCTGAGTGGCAGTGAAAAATCAGATAGACGAGCGTGACACACTTGAGGCAAGGTTTTTCAACACTTTATACTCATGCATAGGTTGTGAGCATTGGGAAATCTAGGATTAAGTTGATCCACTATTACATAACATTTTTTCAAGAAAATACTTGGCATGGATAGTATAATTATAAGGACCTATTAAAACTATTGTAAACTGAACATTTTCTTCCTATGAAAACTCTTCTACTCAATTGGTTTTCTACCTCTTTTTATATAATTGGAATTATTTCCCTTGAATTTTTTAGACTAAAAAGGAAACATGATCCCTTGGTATTTTATCCCTCTTTCCTGTAGCACTGGTGTCTGTGATGTCATAGTAGAAATTACATATTCTTCTGGTTCCTGCAATGTGTTTTCATGCAATTGATTTTGATTCATATATTTCTCAATTTTAGGTCTCGGAGTATGAGTGTAAGGAGTAGTTTTCTTCTCTACTCTAAACTTTGATATTATTCCTAAAGGATCATATGACCAAATGAAACTGAGTTTAAATTTCATTTGTTTGAGCAAAATATTTTCTTCTTTTTTTGTTGTCTTGGTATTACAAATGAAAGGCCCAACATGTGCTTTAATTTTGAACTGATATTTTCTTTTGGCTACCACAAAGTGCAGATCATCCATATTTATCATTTCCCTAATATACTATAATGAAAAAATTATTATAGGAACAAATTTAGGCAATTTATATGGAGGAAATTGGCATCCATACACCCTATTATCATTGTAATTTTGATACAGGTACCAATCACCTGTCTTTGTTTGCTCACTGAGATGTAGAATTCTCTTAAGCTCAGGTCAATTCTAGGTTCAACATCACTGTTAAGTAGGAAATAAATTGTGTACAAAAATGGGTCTACATAATCATTGAATGTGAATTCATTGGTGTGCTTCCTTACCAAGGAATTTCAGTGGATCACAGATTGTGAAGTTCCTTTTTCATCCAGTTTCTGTAATGGAAATTGAAATATGTTTTCTTGACGGAATAAGAACAAGTAAACTAAAACTAAAGCATTCTTGAAGGCTCCTTTTGTAGAAAAGTTAAGGAATGAATGACCTCTGCTAGGAATTCACTGTAATGAAAAAATATTGAAGGCTTTTCTTCTATTGAAAATGTTATCACCTAGGTTGTTCCCTATGACTCCCAAGGGAATACGGCCGGGGTAATCACTAACCAATCTTTGGACTACAACTTCTAGCCTAGCTGTAATCAGAGAGGGCTTTCTTTGTAAGGTTTGTCACTATTTTAATTGAGTTTTAGGCTAGATATGAAGTAAATGTTTGTTTGTTTTTTATGTTTGGTTGGCAGGATTCTTCTGATAGTTTTTAAAGTGTTCTCTGCAGATGAAACTAATCCATTGGGCAATGGGGTCTGTAGCTTTTGTTTCCTTGAGATCCTGGCTTAAGTGCAGCTGGAATTACAGGGCCTGTATGTATTTCATAAAACAAACTGTAAATTGTGAGGGTGAAATGAGAATCAACTAGTAAAGAGCATTTAAGAATTCTTCACTAAGCTGGGATGTGAGAAAGTGATCTACTAATTAGGAGCATTACCTGAATTCCTGAAACAATAGATTACTGTGATGATATAGTGTGAAAGGTAGCATTTAAGAATTACTCTTTCATTACCATAACTGAAGAAAACATTTGAAATAGCTTAGATTGAGTTCAGGGTGATCTGTGATTAAATCCTGAGACTATTCTTTTTCCTTGCTATTCAGATATTTGATACATGGAAAACATGAATGATATATGAAAGATAACAAACATATAATAGAGAGTAACAAGAAAACTTATTGAGCCATGAAATACGCAGGAATCCTGCAACATTCAGCCATACATCAAGAGACACAATGCTTTCGGAAATCCCATCATCCTTTGTATTAGTTGTCTGAAGATTTACAATAGAAGAGTAACAGAATAGATATCAAGAGATTTCTTACATCCAGAGTCCAACCCCTGCTAACAAATGCGAGGGGGAATATATAGAAGTCTATTACAAAATATCTCAGGCATTGAGTCATCTGAGAGGGACAATATCTTCTTTTACTCGTACAGGGCTTGCAGATGAGAAGTTATTACAATCTTAAATGAACTATAAAGGCTCTTAACTCCTGTCAGAGCAATTTTGACCTTTGGGGCTCACGGAGTCGGTTGAGCGCTTTGGCATAACTGCTGAATGACGTGTCTGTGCAGCTGTAACTTCCTATGTCTTCTTGGCCCTGCCACCTGTGACTGTTGATGCTGCTATTGTGGCTGAGTACCTGTGCTGAGTTGGCTCATCCTTTGTCTTCATACCTGCTGATGTGTCTTTGTCCTGCTGTGTATGAGATTCAAAATATTTTCGAAGGCAAAATCACAATTACTGACTTTGGTTTAACAGTAATCGTATCAACTCTTCCCATGTCTCTGATGAAGGCAACTGATGTTTCAAAATTAACCCCATGGTCTCATCAGCCTCTGTATACTTATAAAAGTGAGGGGGCTCATCAAATAAATGTGCAATTTCATTCCTGGTAAAAAAAAAATTATCTACTCTATCAAAAAGAATCTGCCTTGTTACTGGGCCTGCTTCTGACGATGTACTAGGTGCCTCTGAAATCTGTGTTGTTGCAAAATTGCTTACTCTCTTGACATATTTCTCATGGGAGAGTAATTTTCCTGATGGATCCAATGGGCTAGGGAGCCCCCTGTTCTTCAAAGCCATAAACCTGTTTTGAAATTTATTAATATCAGCTTGCATATCCTGGGTTCTTCTTTCCAGGGTTTGAATCAGGTTTCTCAGTGTCAGGACTCTTCTGATCAGGGAGATGGTCTCTGTTCTGTTTCCAATCCCCATTCTTACCAGCTGGGAGCTTGTCCTGTAGTTCATCACGTCTATCATCTTAGTGGCAATCTCAGGCATGCTGCCTAGAGATGCCCTTGCCCTCTGCATTTCTTTACGTGCTCTTCCAATCAGAGCTACTTGCTCATATATAGCCTCAATATATTCCCATTGGTTTGTTATAGACTGGCCTATGTTGCCCCAGATGACCCTCTTAAGCTCTGATGTGACTTTATCCAGTGTGAGCTCTTTTTCTAGCTCTGCAATCCTCTTCTTGAGGGCCTTTACCTCCCTCTCTCTTTCAGCCACATTTTGTTTTGATTTGTCATATTTTTCATTTATTTTTGCCAGGCTGTCCTGGGCTTGGCTCAGCTCAGACATTTGGGACTCTAGTACCTGTATTTCTTTCCTCAGCTTCTGCATGTCCAGGCTTTCAGCCTGCTCTGTTGTTGGTGCTGAGGTATCTGGGGCTTCTTGCTGCATTTGTTGGCTGGGAGGGGCAGCGTCTTGAGGGGTTTCCTCAAGGTTTATTGTTTCTGGAGGTGGCTGTGAGGTTTGCCCTGCCTCCTTCTTCTGCAATGCTGCTTCCAATGTGGCCTCTGACTCCTGCAGCTTTTCTTGCGTTTGAATGATCTCCTTGTATAATGTCATTAGTAGGGAAGCTGCATCCTTTTCTTGCCTCTGCTGGGCAACCTCATCCGTTTGTGGGTGAAGAGTTGGTGGGATTTTCAATTTCTTTTTTATTGCTGCCATATCAGCATCCCTTAACCTGAGGACCTCTTGCACAGCCTTAACATCATTGGGATCATGCCCAAACTCTATTATAATCTCCTCCAAGGCTTTGATCCTGTTATCCTTAGCTTGAGAGGAAGCCTTTTCCAACTCAAGCTGTGCAGCAGTATTGTTCAGGCTATTTTGCAACCTGTAGTTGACCTAGGTCTTATCAGCCAAGGTGGCATAGACCATCTCACCCGTCTTTTTATGGAGCTCAATCTGATCCATTGGGTGTATGTCTTTTGACAGGACCTCCAGATTGGTCCTGATGTAGTCTGCAGCTGTTTGTGGTTGTTTCACTGTTGGTGTGAAGTGGCTCATTGTCATCTTCCCCTCCTGCACATCAAATGCAGACATGAGGCTTTGTTGGTTTGCAGGAGCCATGTTCAGCAGGTGATTGTAGAGCTGAATCTTTATTGGTTCACTCCTTCTCTTGGCATCTTTGAACTGTTGTTTAATGCTTGTTCTTGTTCCCTTCTTCTGTGCTGAGGAGCTCACTTCTTCTAATGCTGCCCTGTCTTGCTCCTGTTACAAGGAGCTGGCAGAAGCTTCCATGCTTGGCATTTCCTCTTCTGAGAAGGGATTTAATCTTTGTCTCTTCTCTGGCGATTTAGTGAGGGGAGTCTCCCTTTCTCTTTTTCTGCTTACGTCCTCCCTTTGAGGGGTTTGGAGGACGGAGGAGTCAACCCTAGAATCCTGCCTTGGAGGTGCCATTGGTGTTGTCTGTTCTTTGGTGGTCATTTGGGCCTCTGCTGTTTGTTTCTCCTGACCCTATTGGTCTTTTTGCTGCTATTCCTGTTGGGGTTGCTGTTCTTGACCCTGTTGGCCCTATGGTTCTTCCATGACCTTTTCCTTGCCCTTGGTCTGTGTTTCGCACTGCCTCGTGCTGTGTTGTAGAAGATGAAGCAACTGCTCCTACTTGAGGCTTTGGCAGAGTAAGTACCTGAGAAGGAGATTCTAAATCAGCCATTTTCAACAAATGCCTTCCAGCTCTTTCAACTAGTTCTTCCTGAGTGATTGGCTCTTCAAGTGTGTTTCTTCTCCATTTTGGTTG